>VZUA01055372.1:0-17526 GCA_013401035.1 Horornis vulcanius
TCACACAGACCCCTTCAGCCTCCTGAGCTGCAGAAAATGTTAACAGTTGTTTCTACCATAGGCACCAAATAAATTCCAGAACATTCTTGACATTGAATAGGCAGATCTGACCCCTTTAATTAGCGAGAAATTTCTATTCAGCCTGTTTACAGCTACTAGAAGCCTATTCTTTCAGCAAAGGCTTGGTAAGTGCCCAAAATCTGCTGCTTGGCTCTCAGTATTCCCAGCACAGTAGCACAGTTTTGGTGGGAAAGACTCAGAAGCAGCGCTCTGAAGCAGCAGCAGACACCTTGTCCTTGGGGATGCTGCACAGATCAGCCACTTTACTCACAGGTACCAGCTGTGAAGTGCTGGCAATACAAACAAGTGACTTTAAACTCGTTGCCCTGTTGGAGGCAGATCCACCCCGGCAGTTTTCCATAGGCTTCCCATCCTGCCCAGTACAAACCACAGCTCCTACTGCCCTCCAGGCACAGACACTACTCCTGCAAGAAAACACTACAGCACAATTGGGACAAAAACCGTTTGATCCAAGTAATAAACTCCTCTAGACATGAGGCTCACACATTCACTGCGAATTACACATGAAGCGTTAATTATTCCATTCCTGCCCTGCAGAAGCCAGCTCTGCAGTCACACCCTGTGCTAGCAAGGGCCACTTACACAGCCAGTCCTTCCTCTAGGAGCAAGCCATGCATTTTTTGGGGCTCTTCCCCTTTCTATCAGGGTAGAGAGGGAAGGAACCCATCCCACAAGCCCGGGCTGGGGGCAGCTGTGCCTGAGGAGGGGGCAGAGATGAAGGGCAGGCAGGGGGGAACTGCTGCTGCTTAGCTTTGTTTGCATTTGGCTTCATCTAAATCCAACAGTTGTTTCAAATCCCTGCCCACACACACACTGATATGAGTTGCTATTGTTTAAAGCAGATTTAAGGATTTACACTAGTTTTTAACTACCTTTTATATGATTAAAGGGAAACAGAGGGGCTCCTTCTATTTAAGAGCATTCTTTTAAAATAAAAATAGATCAACTCATCTTAACCCAACAGCATAAATCCTTGAGGTCATGATAAATCACAAGGCTTCTTGCACGAACCCCGGAAGGCACACTAGCCTAAGATACAGCAGATCCATCTCCCAGTACAGGATGACAAAATCAGCACCCAATGGAAGTATTTCTGTCACACAGCCTGGATACAAGAACTGCATTCCTGAATAACACAGCTCTTTTCCACCCTAGCACCCTCTGGAAGATACTCCAACACATTTTCAATGCTTCTATAAGAAAGTCATGTCTATTTCTGCCAGTCTTGCTTCTGTTGCACACACCCCTCTCTCCTCCCAAATCCATACTGTCCCATCCTCAATTTCTCCCCCCAAACCTACCTTTGTCACTCTCTTCTCACTACCACCACTACTCCTCTGCTTTCCCTCTCACTCATATTTTTGAATAAAATCTTTAAAAATCAATATATCATGGTCTTACAGGACATCTAAAAAGTTGCTCCTGCTATTCAACATTGCACTTTGGCCACTTGGCTACTCAATAGCTTTGGTAAATTTTAAGAAACCCACTTATTTAAGGCAGGACAACATTGCACTTGGAGCTTAAAGCTATCACCACAGTGCACACCCACAGAGACACACCAGGGACACAGAACTCTACCAGCTCTTCAAAGAGTTGTACAAGTGAGATGGAAAAGGGACACACCAGGATTTCTGTCTTTTCCTACAGATACAACAGCGTGATCTAAACTCCTGCAAGTTGTACACACACTTCAGTATCACTTTTCAGCAAAACTCAAGAAATTCAAGTGTGGAGAGCAGCTTTCCCATGGTTTGTGTGCAAGCATCACATGTGCTTTGGACACCTAGGTAAAGAACCAGAAATACCAATCAAGTGTAAGTATGAATTTGCTTGCAACGTGACCTGCAAAAAAACAACAAAAAAGGTTTTCTGCATTTACACATGATGAACATCAGAGTATTAATCTGACACAGAGAGGATAGATGTGCTTTCTAGAGGGTGAGATCCTCCTGCTGTAATGCCCACACACACTCTGTGACCCTCTGGGTACCCAGACACCAGACTGGAAAGATGAGCACTAGCCATTCACATCACATCCTTAGAAATGAATAATCTAACTACACCAAGTCATCTTTAATTACAGGAACTTCATAAGAAGAGCCCTTTTTAGACTTCAAGTTCTCAGGAGGAATGTTAATTTGTCTGTCTAATTACCACCTTGCACTTTCGCACCAGGGGAAAGTGCTATTACTGGCACTCGATAAAACAAGTTTTTACCATTTTTTTGTACCCATTTCTTTCTGATACCCTCTCCACAAAGCTTTCTCCCCACCTTCAGAGCTGAGGCCTTTCTGGGAGAATTAGGGCCACCTAACCAGTGGGTGAGATGGTTTATATGACAACTCCCCATATACAAAACCCAATCAAAATTGGTAAGGACTAGAACTGAAGTATTAATGAAAAAATCTAGGCTAAGCATTCCTGCAGCTTTGTGGCTGGAGCAACTGGGAAGACTCATTAGAGACATTTTGTTGGAGAGCTCCTGTTAACCAGTTCTGGCTCTGCTGGCTCAGCAGTCTCCCTGTTGTGAGTCATTAGGAAACAGCAATGCTGAGCACACAGCAGCACTCAGAGCACAAACAGCCCCCTGGGACTGAGGGAACCCAGAGAAGCATGTTCTAGGCACAGCTGGACTTAACCAAAGTTAACCAGTTCTCAGCTGGTAGGACAGTAGTCCCCTTCCAAGTACTCAGACAGACCAGACCTGCTGCTGGTGGGAACCTCTTGCTGCTTCAGCACCCAGGCAGAGCCACACAGCTGCCTCCCAGGTCAGGCAGAGGGTCAGAACAACCTTTTACCCCATTAGGACAGCTGCTCTGGCCCTTCTGTTACGTGTGGCACACAGCTGGGATAGGATAGGATATATCCAGCAGGCTAATCTTTAATCAGGGCTAGCTGGAAGTTCCAGGTAGATACCAACAGTTGGAGTCAGCTTGTCTGGAGCTGTGTCTGCATTCCCAGGCACAGACTGAGCACAGAGTGCCAAGGGACACTGCTTTGAGGGCACTGTGGCATCCAGCTGCTGCAGAGAGGCAGAAAACCAACCTGCAGGAAAGCAGCAGCACTTGGACAGCACCTTCCTCACCATGATGACACCAGCCTGCTCTTGCTCAAGCATGCTGATTTCAGAGAGGAAATTAAACAACTAATTAAAAAAGTCAAGAAAAATGATCATCCAATGTCACTGTAGGTTCAGATAGAACCTTATGTTATGAATCTTAGTTTTATGGTTCTGCATTTAATATTTGCAGAAACAAATTGTACACCAAGGATGAGAACCAGTGGTTCAGATTTTGAGGAAGCCTAAGCAGCTTTCCAGCTTGTGGATTTGACAGTCACATCAAGTTTGCCAGAATTTATATGCTGCCCTTCCAATTTTAAATTATCTCACATATGCTCTGGAGAAGTGCAGAATACCTCCTTCTCACCCTTTCTACAATCAAAAACAAACACAGGGCAGCAGCTGTCTGGGTCACATTTGCTGCATAACAATAGCTAACAAGGGCCTGTAGCAGCAGCACAACTATAAATAGCATCAGCCTGAGCTTCTGTAAGAAAAGGTTAGGACCACAGCTCTCTCAGTGGATTGGAATGGATGCAGCAGAAGCTCTTAAGATCATTAAAATAAAGGTGAATGAGGCTGAGATTTCTTCTCTACAAGTTGTTCTGTGGTTTGCCTTTCCACCCCAGGCATCCATTTGCACTCAGCAAAGCATGGAAGAGCTCCTTGTGAGCACAGCAACACTGGCTGGTACACAAGGTCTCCACAGCCCTCAGACTCTGCTTCTACAGGCAAATCCACCCCCAGCTGCTAAACCCACCACAGAATGTCTGCTCTGCACTGTTTGTTCCAACACTTCAAGGGTTTGCTGTTCTCTTAAGTGAGTGCCTTGAAAGAGCAAGCACACAAATGCATCAGCAGCAGAGTGTGGCTCCTCAGCATCTGAGCCCGGTCTTCAAGGAACATCTCACCTCCAGAGGGATCACACAGCACACCCACCACCTATCAGCAGGCTAATGAAAAAACTGAGCCACAAGGCACTGCCAAATACAATCATCTCATCACTCCCTCCTCCCTGATTATGGGGCTGCTCCCATACCTGCCAGACCCACAAAGGGGCACCTGGAGTCCTGGGCAAGAAGAGATGATGCTTGGAATTGTAAAGAAGCACTAATTGGAAAGTGCTCAATACAGGGCACACATCCAGAGGACTCATTCTGCCCAAGTCAAAACCAGATCAGAGGCTCCTTCCTTCCATATCTGCAAACATGTCCCTGCTTTCATACGCCCCATCATTCACCTTCTAGGAAATGATCTCCTTTTAAATTCTCCAACACCCATTTTCCACTAATTAGTGATTTTTTCCTTTGGTTTTCAGCAATCCTTCTCTCTGCCTCACCTCCAAAAGCTTCTGTTGCACAGTCATAACAGGAAACACTGCTGACCCTGGCACCATGACGTGCCCTTGGAGATGGCACGTTAGTACAGATAACAAAATGCAGCAGGCTACAAAATCTGAACATTCCCTCCAGTCAAACAGCAATCCTTCCAAACCCAAAAGAATCATCTGTGACTCTTCCTACTCTACTCTCCCACACATAGTGATTCTTTTTGGACACCGGGCTCTGAGAAATCTGCGTTTAGGCCTGATTAATATTTCAGCTGTATCCATCCTGTTTAAGCGATAAGCTCCCAAGGATGGAGGGTCCTTGATTTATCACTTGAAAAGTATCAAAGAGCAGGGCATTAACTATTCCTTTTCACATTGCTCAAACCACCAGGCAGTTCTGCAAGTGCTAGAAAGCAAGGAGATATATCACAGACATTTAAAAACATACATACACGAAATGGAAAGAGGGGTTATTGCCAAGGTGCATGAAGGAGAGGCAGAGCATTCAAAGTGTGAGGATGTGTGTTGGATCTAATCACTAATAATGGGATGGGGTGGTTGAGAGGCGTTTTACGAGTTTTTTATTTCATTATCAGTTTCAGTGGAGGTAGAGACATAAAAGATGGTAAATTTCATGCTGTAACAGCAGAAGTCAAAGTTCTCTCTGCTACAAGGTCTTTCAGGAAACATGACTGGTTACAGTCTAGCGCTTCATGGCCCTCCTTCATCTAGTTCCTGCAGCCTTGGCATCCTGTTTCTCAGCCTCTCCTTTCTTATTTTAGTACTATTCACGTCTGAGTAACCTTGAGGCACTCCGGGGGGTTCTGACAGGAATGCCTGAAGGCGTTTGGCAGGAGCAGAGCGCGGCCCAGGCCGCTCGGCCGCGCTGCCCGCCGGGCCGTACCTGCACACGAGGGTGGCGATGATGACGCACCAGGCCGTGCAGCAGCAGTCAGCATTGAGGTGCTCCTCGCTCTTGCGGTGCCGGCAGCACAGCCAGAAGGAGTAGAACAGGAGGAAGAGCAGGTCCAGAGCCAGGCAGGAGAGAGCGATGCCACCCAACAGCAGCAGGGCCTGCAGGAACAGAGGCGGCGTCACGGGTTAACACAGCTCGGTTTTTAGTTAGAGGAGAAACGGGTCCCTGCAACCCTGCAAGGATCTGTTGGTTTGATTCTTGTTTTCTTCTTTTAGTGTGTGTCAATAAATCTATCTTTATACCTTTGCTTTTCTCCTGATCCTATCTCACAGAGGGAAAAAGAGAAAACACTCAGACCACTGCACTAAATTTGGTGAACAGTAAAAGGGGAACATGAAACCATTAGAGATGGGTGTCACATCTGGCCACGGCAGGGATGTTTGAGGGCTCTGCAAGGCATACCTTGAAAACAAGGCACTTTGTGTGCTTGGCATGTTTTTAAAATATGAAGAGGGGATTTTTTTTGCTTCACTCACTCCCCTCTCTCCATCCCACTCAATGAAACCACATTCTGTACCTCAGCAGTAAATAGCTGAGCCATTTTGTCTGTCCCAGTCTGCAAACAGCCCAAGTTAATCTCAGGGTTTCCTCTTTACTACTGATCACAGGTCAGCAGATTTAGAGAACAAAAATAATAATAAAAAATAGTTCGGCCAGCTGCCTCTATCTGTACAGTTTTTTAATCTTCATGAATAAATATGCAGGCTTATTCATTAGAAATCCAAGTGCATGAGTGGGTTTGAAAGGGGGTGGAATTTATTATACATGCATTTTTTTTTTAAATCAATCTCCATGCAATGCTTCTGTTCAAGGTAGACCTAGAATAAATGCTAAACCCCTCCATATACCATCCACATATATAGGTACAACAAAAGTGGATGCTACAGACACACTTGAAGCAGTCACAAGTTGAGTTAGTGTGAATTATACCTATTTCTAGTCATGTTCCTGGGAGGAAAGGGAAGTTGTAAGTGTTTAACTCCCTTCCAATTTATTTTTATTTGAAAAATCCAGCTTAAAATCCAAAAATGCAAACCAATTTTGTTAAATAAAACAAAACTCTAAAAAATGAATCCATTCCAACACCATATCTAGCCACATTTTCCCACCTGCTTGAATCAAGCAAAAGGATGCAATTTTATCCATAAGGTTTTTTGATAATTCTTTGTTAGCAGTGACAAACGCCAACTTACTAGAAATTATTTAAATATCTGGAAAGAGTCCAAGTCACTTGCTGCTGCCCCAATATTGGGAATGCAGACATAGATCTATATCAGCTAACCTAGAACAAAAGCTTGGGTTTTCAAACCAGTATCTCTTTTCCTCCCCGTGCAGAAATTCCTTAAAGAACATTTATATGCTTCCTCCTGATTGAAACAATAACTTCCTTCTGATCAAAAGGAATACAACAAAGAACGCTGAGATTAAAGTAAAGAACGTTCCCAACTGGTGACTCTTTCTAACAGGGCCTGGTAGGAACTTGTTCTTTGTAGGCTTTTCTTTCCCCCTGCTCTGCTCCATAGGTACTCCCTGCTGAGTGATTATCCTGGCAAACAAGGCACACCAGGTCCTTCCCAGCCAAGAAACGTCAGCCACACATAACGAGGTGCACACCAGTGAAACCCAAGTGCTGCACCACAGATGCTCCACGGAGCCCCTCGCTCTTGGCTTTTCCCAGCCTTTAGAAACCCTCCCCAAATCCCACCGAGCGCCCTGGGCTGGGGGGAGCTCACAGGTGCTGCTTTCCCAAAACTAAAGAGCAGAAACTCAGCCCCGTGGTGCAGAGAGAGCTCTGGGATCTCTACCAGCGAGGAGTGGGGGTGGAAGGGAAAAAGCCCAATCCCCCTTTCCCATGCTTTCTCCAGATGGTGTGAGCGCTGCTGGAGCTCCTGAGCAAAAGGGGCCTGTGAGAGGGAAGCTGCACTCGGAGCCCCACGTTCCCCCACTTCTGAAGCCTTGCCATGAACGAGCACTCCATGCTAATTTAACTAACACATTTGGCATACCAAAGCTCCTCAGGGATATTCTTTATTTTTTAAACATGTCAGGCTGCTGTAAGGAAAAGCTTTCCTGCCCTGCTTGCCTGCACTTCTTTCTTCACACCCTCAACCTTCCTGCACATGCTAAAACGCATTACTGCTGGAAAGACAAATTCAGCTGAAAACATCCTCCCAGCAACTCTTTTATCAGCAAAAAATCCACGCTGCAGCTCCAGATGTAGAGGAACCACCCCCATTGAAAGAAAATACTAGGGGAAAAAAAAAAGGAAAAATGGATATTAGACTGCCAACCAGCAAGGAACCCGAAGTCCTTGCTTTGAAGGGACACTTAATACATGCTTTAAATTTGCATCTGGCCAAAAGGACTTGGCTGGCCACTATACCACAATCTGCATTTCATTTTCCAGAGAATATTTGTTTTCCATTAATGGATATGTGCCATGGCAAGTGAAATCATCCAGCAGAGCAGTTATTAATCTTTCTGACTGATGAGTCAGTTTAGGACCCAGGGACTGGCTGGCAGTGAAAGCCTGGTCACAACCAAAGATATTCCTCTGCCTGCTTGTCAGGATTAAACGACAGTATTTAAAAAGGGGGGTTGAGGCTGGATAAACCCTTAGACACTCTATCCTGCAACAGTAAATCTGGGACTCGGTTATCCAAGGCCACATTATCCCAAGTAAATGTAAAATTATGCACTGGGCCTTTTGCCACAAAAGAGCATCAATTTGTCTTCAAACATTTGCTGAGCTATCAGAACCTTTATAGCAAATGATGCATGAACTGCCCTTACAGGAAAATGGAGACAACTTGGAGGAACAGCATTTTACCACTGCACTGACACTAATGGCAGAAGTGGAGACAGAGCAGTCCCTGAAAATGAGAGTAAATCCAAGTGGTATCAGCCAGACTGGCAGGAGAGGAAGCTACAGCGTCAGGAAGCACTTTCAAAATAAAAGCTGCACACAGGGAAGTAACCACAGGAGCACTGCTGGCCTGGAGAGGCACCATGGAACCTGAAAGCACTCGGTGCTGTGCAGGGATGCTGCTGCAATGTTAACAGCTTTTCCAGCTCCAGTGTGGTTGCCAGGATTTGTGGTACTTACCACCTCCATGGGAGTATGAAGCCAAAAAAGGGGCAGAAAACATCTAGAGTCTCATGGAGAGAAAGGGGAAACACAGAGCACAGCAGTAACATCCCCCACCAATCTACCCAGGGGCTGCTCAGCTCTTCCACGTGGTATGGTGTTGATATCATTCCTAAGGACTTATATGCAGATCAGCCTCCAGTTTGCTCAATCCCTGCTCTCCAAGACCCTGCCTTATGTTACTGGGGATCAAATAAACCAAGATATAACTGTGTCTGCTGGATAAAAAAAATCTCCATGTGAAACAGGAGATGAAATAAACCAATTTACAGCCTTGTCTGCTGGATGAAAAATCCCCATATGAAACAGCCACTTTCAGCTTGCAAATTCCAAAGGGTGATCCACACTGTTAGTTATCTGAATATATCTATGGACCGTGGTCCTGGAAGGCTGATTTTAGCTGCTGAAACTGCATTTAAGGGAGGTATATTTCATCCCATCCAACAGATGAAGTCACAAAGAAAAGAGATCTGTATAAGAACACAAGAAAAGGGATATACAAGATGTATTTATTCCCTTGGAAAGGGCAAAAGCCCAAATAAAGCCACAAGGCACCACAGTGCAGGAGGGAGACTCTGAGCTGCATTCATGTTAAATGTCAAGGTTTACCATTGCATTAAATGTTGTTTGCTTATCACCTGACTTTACAGAAAAGTGTTGGCTTAGTGACTTTTCATCACACCACCATGTCCCCACTGCCATGAAGATTATTTGGCACAAAAAGTCCTGGCAGCAGAATGGGTTTAAGAAGTTGATTCTGAATACACAAGGGCTCAAAACAATCCAGGTGTTTCTCAGGCACAAGTTTTACCAATCTCTATTTATCCAACTTCCAATTACCTCATTCTTTCAACCTTAACTGCGGTAACAGCAGCATAGAATCCTGAGAAGCTCTTCACATGGAATAGATGATTGCTATTTTACTACTAGTTGGAAAGTCTACCAAAACTCCTTAAGAAACTTGAGAGCAAAGCTGAAGCCTTCAGGTGGTTCCTGAGAAGCACTGCAGTTTCATTTTTAATTTTCCATCGATGATTTTAAAGGTATTTCTTCTTAAAACTTTGTCATTTCAGCCCACAGAACAAAAAGAGCTACAGCTTTTGAGCACCTCAAGAACACAGCTGTCTTAATCATTGCCAGATTGAGAATGGTTTACCTTAAAGTTAGCTTTTGCCAAAAGCAAGCTTTCCATTGAATCTGCAGCTAGTGTTCTTTATGTATTTCCATGCAGCAACTTGAGATAGTGATAATAAAACAGAGAGAAGAGGTTAAAGGAGTGTGGGAAGAGAAAAACGTTCACTCAGAAGAATAAATGAAGCAACCTGGGCTGCTGCCAAAGGAGCACTCATCTCTATTTATTCCATGAAGGACGGAAGTCATCTTAGCAAGAAAAGAAACTGCTGTGGGATAGTGTCATGCCTACACTACTTCCTACACCACTTTTTTTTCCTTCCAGACTTCAGGACATTTCTCTAAAAAGCTTATGTACTCACAGATGATAAGCAGCTATGTTCTACCAAGCTAACTGATTTTTTTTTCTTTTTCTTTCTTTTTTTTTTATTATTTAATGCTGGCAATACAAGGAACACTGACCTCCTCACCAGCTTGTTCTGAACACACTGTGTGTTCAGAGACTCGATTTTCAGCACTTAGAAAATGCTGTACGAGGTGTTTGTTGAGATACTTGAGTGTCTCGGGATGTCACTCATCCCACAGCCCCTACAGAGGGGTAGGGAACAGAGCCAGCCATGCATTGGCCAATGTAAGGTGGGGGGAGGATGTGGAAAGCACTGCTGATGTCAGCACTGAAGCATCCCTGTCTCCTCACAGGGGACAGACCTTCCCAGGCCAATTCCTGTGCTCAGCATTGTGGAGGAGCAAAGCTGGGCAGGAAATGTGCTGTGGAAGAGGCTTTTCCCACGGTACTGAGATGAATTCTCTTCCATGAGGGATCCCTCTGCAACAGGGAAGAGCACCATGGAAACAGAGAACAGGTTCCAGTGTCTCATCCCCCTCTACAGACATCTCCCAGAGAAAGCACACTGCTAAGGGAGTGCAGGAGATCACAGATATATTTAGGGCAAGTCCACACTGGTGCAAGCAATATAGGCCAACACTTTGCCTTTAGCTTTTTTTGGCTATTGGCTTTCCTTTCCGGAAAGCAGGAAATGCCAAGGATTGTGTCATGCTTTTTCTTCTGTTTTTATGGGTTTTTTTGTTTGTTTTTTTTTAACACCTTAAGACAATACAAGCAGACACATTAGAATAAAAACAGATCTGCAGCTGAAACCCATGTTAGCATGACTCCATCACTCAATTCCATTTACCAAGCTGGCTAAATGAGCAGGCCAGTTTCCCCAACACTGCAATGCTCTCTACACAGGCACGGGCATTATACAGTTAATTGGTATTAGAGCTGTGAACTAAAGCCACTTTAATAACAAATGAGTGTTCACACAGGGTTTTAATGTAGTTTAACTAGAATGGCCTTAATTCAGTGTAGTTTAATTCACTTTAGTGCATTTAAAGTGGTTTAACTAATCTGTTTTGAATTTATTCCTCCAGTTAATTCAGATTAATTTCTCAAGTGTAAGAAACAACTAAGAACAAGGCTAGGCTGATTAAAGATTCATCATTATTTCCTCTATACTAACACAGTGACCCCTTATTTCATAATTAAAGACTTTCAGCTCTGCCTTTATATTTGGTCCAACTCACAGAAGCCAGCAGTGCAGAGGCCAAAAAGACACACTTGCTGATCGTTGCCTTATTGCAGCAACCAACTCAATATAATCTCTGCTAGGGTTTTGAGAGCTGTGGTTGAATAATACAAGCTCAGGTATGTCTGCACACCTCAGGTTCCACAGGTTACACAGTGGCAGGTGCTAGAATTCATCAGAGCAGCTCATATCACACACCAAAGAGAGATGGAAAGCACAGAGTAGAAAGGATTTGCTTAACAATTGGGTTGGATATTTTTTCCTGCCCATGGATGCAGATCTAAGCTGTGCTAATCAGCAGTGAACACTGGAGTCCTATTGGGTTGAAGTCAAATAACAATCCATTTATTCCCTTAGTGGTTACCAACTCAGCAATCTCCATCTTACACAGCAAGGAAACCTTCCCAGAGGTAAGGGGGTCCTCTAAACTGGATGTTCTTATCCCTAGTTTCTCCATAGTGCTGGCTGAAAGCCTCTGTGCACTACAGTGATGAAAAGAATGAGACACTCTCACCAAACTCAGTTTCCACTGACAGGTCCCCACAGACTAAATCTTTATTAAATGAGGCTTAGCTCAGAACTGGCAGCTTGTCAAATGAGCATTCTCGCTGAAAAGGCGGATTTCCTTTCTGGGGATTCTGCAAATTCCCTTGCAGGACTCTAAAAAAACCCACCACCACGGATGCATCAGTGCTCATGCAGGCCTTTGCCCCAAATCCCAGACCAGCAAAACATGTAAGGAATCCTCAGATTTAGGTGATTATTTCTTCCTAGTATTCCCAGCTGGACAAAGTTACAGCCATTAGTTAATTTTGTTAAAAGGTAAGAATCAGATTATTATTTGGGATATTGAGGCGAAGGGCACCAAAAGGGTAGCTGGAGGAATTTGGCAGGTATCCTGCACCACTCACATCCACACTCAGCTTGCCCAGCTCACCCATGGCAGATCCACACAATTCCAGCAGACGTTCCTTTCCCACAGCAGATTAGCTCTCATATTGCCACCCAACAGCAGCTCCTCTACATGAGGTCTTCTAGAAGCCACTTGATTTCCTTGCTTAGAGAACATCCATTAATGCCTTAAAACACAGACTCCTTGCAAGGTAAATTTTCCAGCAAATTGGATAATGGAAAGAAACCCCATGCCATAAAGGAAGTATGAATTTAATGCTCCTACAACTCAGGGCTAAGCAAGCACTGCCTGTATTACCTGGCTCATGCTCAAGTGCTGTATGAATTCCCACGCCAAGACAATTCCCCATCCCCAGCCCTCCAGCAGGAGCTCAGCTATGCTCCTGCAGGCCTGGAACTCCCTGAAGGAAAGACGTGGCACTGCCTGCAGGCAGGGGCCTGGGCACAGTTGCAGAGCTCAGCACGTGAGTGAGGCAGCACTGGTGTGTTTAAAAAAAAAAAATAGAGCAGGAAATGCTTAGGCCTGAAGCCGAGTGATTTAATCCAATTTCCATCCTTTTTTCCCTTCCCCCTCCTTCAATGTGCTCTCTCAGAGACAATACACTTCATTTAGAGGGGAAAAACATGATCTCTCCTAAGTGCCTGTCCTTGCACTCTATCAAGCCAAGTGTTGGGACACTATTTTTTTTTTTTAATCTATGACGGCCATTCATGCTCTGGCACAGACAGCAGCCTCCAGGATTTCCTTCCAAGACCCCAGCTGTACAGAGTCTGTGCTTTACTCCACGTTAGCTATTCTTCAGCTATTGCTGTTCCTTGTTAGATTTGGGTTTCAAACCCAAGGGTTCATCTTGCCCCAGTGAATTTTAAGAATTCTCCACAAAGATTGGGCCTTCCAGTAGAGGTAATTACATGCATCATCTACAAGTCTCCCATTCTTCTGCAGAATCCAGACCCTGTCCTTTCCAGGAGACATGGCACCAGTTCAGATTAAATGCAGTATTTAGGCTCACAGCAACTTCTTGATCTTCTTAATCATCTCTTCTTAAACCAGACAACCAAATCTGAACTGATCGGCCACTACGGAGCTTGAAGACACTGAGCCCAATCCTCAGCTCTGATGTCCTGGCAGGGAGGTCACTGCAAGCTGCACACACCAGTCACCAGTATTTTGCCATTTCTATCAGGGAGAAGATAAACAAGGCACTGGGGAGGGAGAGGAAAGGGCACGGAAGTGAGCAGAGCCACCCCAAAGTGGAACAGAAAACAAATACTTGTGCCAGTCGTGGAAACTCTCCCCAACCCATCAACAGGGTTAGCCCATCCCATCAGCAGGAATGGCAGTGTTTCCATGAGCATGACTGCTGTAGATAACGTGGTTCTGCTCCCTTCTGCCATTATTTTGCATTATTTTGAACTTGCTGGTTTGTCTTCAGGCACCATTTTAATCCCATTTATGTCTTGAGAGTTCTGGCACCGAGCATCTACAGCTGCACGCTATAAACTCGAGAAATACATTTGCTGCACTGAACCACAAAAGTTATACAGAATAACAGAGAGAGGATCCAAATTGGAATGGAAACTCTTAACATCAAATTGTTACTAATGTTAGACTTGAGAGGCAACTTAATGTTGCCTTCTTTTAATGTATACAACTTGTTCCATATCATTAGCACAATGAAGAGGTCTTTTTCTAAACTGCAGCCATTAGGAAAATGTCTAAGTGAGAAGCTCTAGCACACACTTTGGCATTTGAAGGCACCTGAGTTTAAAAAAAATTAAAATTAATTAGAAGGAAAATAGGTACTTTCCAGCCAAGATTACAAATCCACTGCAAATGGCTTCATAAAGTGCTTTTATTAGCACTGAATGGACAGGAAGGTAAGCAGCAATAATTGGGCTTCTGCATTTATGTGTCAGAGATGGCAATGGATCATTTTAGTGTACTCAGGTGTCTTTGACAGGCAGATCCCATCCAGTTGGTGCTCATTTTGCAACCTGAAGTGAATCTTCAGGATAATGAGCGAGAAGTTTTGGAACAGCATGAAAATAACCAACAGGAAAATGACAGAGCACTGAGTTTCCAAAATATTTACCCTACCCAGCTTCACTGGCATTTGTCTGCACAAGTGAAGGAGGTGGAAAGGCTGTTTACACAGCAAGAACTTAGTGCAGTTCAGAACACACCGTAAGCCCACTGCAGGGTGAGAGAAACAGCACTCCTGATTACATTAGCAAAGCACACTGCTCTGGCTGCCCCCAGGACTGACCTCTGGGAGGGCACAAAGAACAAAAATCAAAGGCACACTGCCCTACATCTCCAGAAAGTCACAGCCCACTGTGCTACGCCCAGCAGCCCGCATGACATCTTCCTTAAAATAATTTGTATTTGAAGTCAGCTTCAATGCAGTATGTTGGTCATGTAGAGAGGCTGTGGAGAGCTGGGAAGGGGCAATATCCTGTGGGGACAGCTTCTGTAGGTTGGGAAGGGAGAACAGAGACCTCTGACCCATCTACTGACTGTGGACCTGCACTGACCTCCTTGCACAAACAAGGCAAACGTGCCATTGAACTGCCAGAGACAAACAGGTGCCACGCTTCTCACCATAAATTCACTCCCAGCTGCCTCTTTTGAGACTACTATAGTCAGAGTTCAAAAAATTAAATAATTTTTAAAAAATCAGGGGAAAAAAGGAAGAAAGTAAGGAAATCTCTTCCTTCAACTTAAAACAGTACCTTTCCTTCTCACAAAAGAGGCTCCTTCATGTGCAGGAAACATTTCAATATCAACTCTTCTTTAGTTTTATTTTGGGGTTGAGTTGCTTTTTTTCCTTCTCTTTCTTTAAAGAAGAAAAAAGCTCTCAAAAAACCCTCAGGGACAAAGACTACTAATATTCACTATTGAGAACCTTCAAACCCATGAAAGAAAAAATACCATAGAGGGACTAACAGAGGAAGCAGATCAAAAAAAAAAAAAACTACCCAAGCTAGCCAAGACCCACCACAGTCACAGCTGGAGCCCGTGTTTCTGCACCACTGACAACACTGGGAGCGTCATTAACCACTTCTCCTCAGCCTGTGCAAGGGAGGCTAGGGAGCTAAGAAAGGCCTCCTGCAGGCTCCTGGCCAAATGTGGGAAGGGATTAGGGCCTCCTCAGGCTGCTGCCCTGAAGGGAAATGCAATCTGAATAGGGAGTTTTCTTTGCAGCTCTTCCCACCAGCAGTGCAGAGCTGCAGATGCTCCTCTCAGCAACCACGGTCAGGTTCCCCCTGAAGAGCAGCATTTGGTGAGTGGTCACTGCCTCACCCCTCTGCTTGTGCTCCCCAGCATCATCCTGATAAAAGGGGAGCACACACTTTTAAATTCACCTCCTGAATGCCATTCCTGAGTGAACAGGGCACAACTAACGGCAGATGCACCTATAGAATAAAACCCTTGCAGTTACAAGGCAAATCTGATGCCCCAACACATTTTCACAGAGCATCAATCTCACTCTGTGCCTCTGGTTCTGAGCAGCTCTTGCAGTTTCTTCATTTCCCCACGGGGCTGGGGGAAGAGGGGAATCTATCTCCTTTCAACTGTTTCAAAGCTGTTCAAATCTCTTAGGGTTTGCCTGCAAAGCTGAAAACTGTCATGGGCCACTGGCCTAAAAAAATTTAAAGTACTTGGTTTATATCAACTATTTAAAGACAAAAAACACCTCACTTTTAACTTCCCTTCCCACCAAGCTTGGGAATAGGTAGGACACAGGGCTATTTGGCTGTAATAGAGGTTGCATCAGTTAAAAGGAGGAGGTGTTTGCCCCACTGTGTCCTGATAGGATTTTTCATTAGTTGCTTTGCTTTCCCACAACATACACACCATATCCACTAGAAATCAATGCATTTTATAGGTAATTTAATACACACACAGCCTGCCCTCAGAGATCCTTTTATCCCGCTCATGAGATCAGTGCTGGTGGGATTCCTCGAGTTCCTGCACTGATATTCATTCATTCAGCAATTCTTCTGAACCACAG
Organism: Horornis vulcanius; assembly: GCA_013401035.1. Classification (NCBI taxonomy): domain Eukaryota; kingdom Metazoa; phylum Chordata; class Aves; order Passeriformes; family Scotocercidae; genus Horornis; species Horornis vulcanius. Next base: position 16,251 of record VZUA01055372.1, read on the forward strand.
AGATTGATTTTTCAGGAAAGTTCCCAGAGTTCTCTTAGAGGTTCTGCCTGCACTTATGTCATGGCTATATTTAAAGAAGGAATCCCACTAAAGTGGTTTATAACGTGCTCTGGCAGGACAGTGTAGACAGAGCTAAATCCTATTAAGCTACTTAAGTTGCTTTCCCCCTCTGAAGTCATCTGTCAAATGCTGGTCCTAGACATAGCAGCCAGCTATCAAACTAGCTTATCAAGAGTCATGCTTAAAATACCAAACAAAACTGTAAAATGCAATCATCACACACAGGAGGAAGGGAAACTGGGGCAGTGTGCTGTTCCAGTAACCTCCTGGGATCCCAGAGGGTGGAAAAGGCTGGTGATTAGCTTTTCATTACAGTTAGATTGTAATTCACTTGCACACCACTAGACCTTATTAAAGGGAAAATAAGAATGGCTGTGTCTTTAATGTTAGCCTTGACTCTTCTGAAAGGACTGTGTGGACAATACATGAATGTGAGGCATACTTTTAAAATAGAGATCACACTAACAGGGCAGGAGGGGGTACCTGGGAAAACAAAGCACCATTCAGCCTTAACTCAGCACCCCATGGAGAAGGGGGAAAGCAGCATTCATAGTTATTTCATCTCCTTTCCCAGTAACTCAAAAATAGGCACCACAGAGTCCTGAAAGGTTAATTCCCATGAATGTTAAATGTCCACATTTAGAGCCCCAGCTTTGCAGCATTCACTTCACTATGTCAGCATGTCACTGCTGCTGTGACAACATGTTACTGAGATTTCAGAGTCAAACCTCAATTCCACGCATTCCATACAATGGCAGAAAACAATAGGCTGGAAAAGACCTCTGGAGGTCACTGTAGTGCAACCTGCTGCTTAAAGTAAAGCTAATTTAATAGATGGGGTTGCTCAGTCTTGCCTGGGCAAGTTCTGAGTGTCTCTAACACTCGAGTTCCCAAAGCTTCCCTCAGCCCTTGCTCCAGCACTATAGAGAAAAATGCTCATAAGAGACTGCACCCATGTTCCACTTCCCATTTCAGCTTGAGGCTGGTGTCCCTTTTCCTGGGCACCTCTGAGAAGAGCCTGGAACCATCTTCTCCAAGCTCCCTCTTCAGCTATGCAAAAGCTGCTCACATATGTGTCACTTCTTCTTCTCCTCTCCAGGCTCAAGGGTCCCAAATCTGCCAGCCTCCCTTCACAGGTGAGGTTCTCACCATCTCGGCGGCCTTCCCCTACACATGCTGCACCTCTCCAGCACTGGGGCCCCCAAGCCACGAGGCA
>VZUA01055410.1:3895-17444 GCA_013401035.1 Horornis vulcanius
AATAGCATAGTAAAGTAAACCAGTCAAAAATTGCATAAAAACACAGAAACCCAGCAAATCACACTGTACAAGTCACCTGACAAGCAGCTGATCACAGAATGATGCTGTGTGCCGCTGCATTCACCTTTCCTTCCCTGCGTTTATTCACATTAACAAACAATAATTATGTTAGTAAGATTTTCCTTACGTTATTTATGGAATAGGTATTCATTAAAACAGAGATGGAGCATTCCTTTATGTATTTGTTAAAAGTTTAAGCCTCCAGTGCTGCCAAGCAAACTGCAGATACCTGGTATGTGGCACTTGGAAAGCTGGAATTTGCCTTATTGCACTACACTGGGATTTTTGTCCTAAAAAAAAAAGCCATTCTGATGCTTTAAATCACAGGAGAATGGGGTGTGTGTGTTTCCAGAGCAATAAAATAATCTTCTATCTGCAATTCTCTCATGTTTTTCTCCCTGAAAATACAGCGTGCAATAAAAGCTGTTCTGCTGCGTCAAACAAGTACTGTGTAAAAGAAGAAGAGGGTCCAAAATGCAAATGCATGACTAACTTTAAAACCAAGGGTGAAATCTGTGTGGCGTGAGTACCCAGCTTTTTATTGCATCCCTGTGTTGTAGGCAAAGGCAGGGGAGAAGAACATCTATCACAGGGTCAGCTGCAATCCAGAAGAACAGGCTGCAGCTACGTGAATCAGAGAGGTGCCCAAGGGGGAATAGCAGGTGGACAAACTCCCGTGGTGTCACAAGTTGTGGCGTTTTTACTCCTTGGCATTAGTCTTTTGTGTGCACTCATAACACCTTGGAGGAAAGGCAAGGAGACCCAAGGTCACCCATGAGTCAGTGACGAGTCTAAAGTCCTTTACCACATAAACATAAACTGCTCTGACAGCGTGGCTGAGCCATGGGAACTGCTATGCTGAAGTGTTTAGTAAGCAACAGGCATCAGAGCAAGACGTGCCTCCAATCCCTGGAGTATTTGCACTGGTATCAGAGGGGACTGTTTCCTGATAACTTTCAGACCTATGTTATTCCTGCTTGGTCTTCTCTCTGAAATTATTTCTGTCAGCTCAGGATCAGAACAGAACAGTGTTTGCTGGTGAGGCCGAGTGAGTGACTGGTTGTCTGCCCTGCTGGATAAACAGAAACTGACTCCCTATATCCATTAATTCAGCTCTTTTTGTAGTTATTACTGCTGCAAATTGAACATTTCTTACCATAAAGTTGATATATTTTAAATATAAGAAACTACTATGGGAGGAAGATAGAGTTGCCAGTCCTTATAGACCTTCTACTGAAACTTTTGTTAAAGACATTGCATGGCAATTCCAAGTGGCTCAGATGTGCAGAGTTTAATTCTTTAGAAAAATTAGGTCCTTTTAACATTTTTCAGACTGGGAACCTGAAACTTTGAGTGATGAGATCACCAATCACTCTGAAAACCTCAGATTGTTTCACTCTAATGAAAGTAAATAATTTAACATTAAGATATGGTTAAAGAGGAAACCTGTAATGAACACGCTTTGTGGAGAAATTGCTGACAAAAGGGGGAAATATACTAGTGTTTTGTGATCATAGAATCATAGAATGGTTTGGATAAAAGGGACCCTAAAGATGACCTTTTCTTTTTTTCCCCTTTCCTTTTTTCTCTCCTCTAGTTGTTCAGTGGGCTACTCTGGGGAGGAATGCACTGACAGTAAGTATAAGAATTTATGGTTTTTAATCATGGTCTTGAAAAATATCTAGCAGTGCTTAATTGGTCTGAGACAACTAAAAAGTAGTAGGCTTTAGGAGTGCCACCATTCTGCATTTATAGAAGGAAAATGTTAGGGGGAAAAAAGAGAAATTTCTCTGTTGCCTTATGTGCCTAGGGCATGGGAAGAGCTTATTTGACACCTAACTACACAATTCAGCATTAAACAAACCCTACATCCTCCCAGTTGTTCCTGTCCCTCACCTATAACTATGTGTAAAACCATTCAGTGCATAGTATTAGGAATTAGAGCTGAGGTCAAAATAACCATCCATAGAGATGGTCTTTAATGCAGATCCTTAATTTATATCCTTCTGTGTCCACAAAATGTTGTAAGCACCAAGAGCCTGGAAATAAATTCCTCCTTTCCTTTCCTTTCCTTTCNTTCCTTTCCTTTCCTTTCCTTTCCTTTCCTTTCCTTTCCTTTCCTTTCCTTTCCTTTCCTTTCCTTTCCTTTCCTTCCCTTCCCTTCCCTTCCCTTCCCTTCCCTTCCCTTCCCTTCCCTTCCCTTCCCTTCCTCATTTTTCAATATTCACTGTGAGTTATTAATTTCTTGTTTGATTTTTTCCCCCAGATAGTGAACTCATCCTTATAATAGTGGGCACAGTGCTTGGAGCCATTATCCTGAGTTTAGTGATAGCAATCATTATTATTTCAGTCAGGTAAGAATATTTCTTACAGTTGAATAGAAACTGCATTGCTATGTGTTCATAATAAGGGTTTTGCACTAAGTATGCTGTAAAAATCTGTTGTATGCTTCAGAATGGGACTGAGCATTCAAAATAAGGTGGGAGTGGACAAATCAGTAAGTTGGACTTAATAAGTAGTCTAAATAGTCTTTTAAAATCTCCTTTGTTCTTTCATCTCCTCTGAAGAGCAAAACACAAGCAAAAGCCAGAGAAGAGAAGCCTGATAAAGCCAGAGTATTCTGACACAAATACCTCTGATAATAGACCAAGCATGTTCCCCAGGGTCCAGACCACTTCTGGCCACGCAAACCCAGGATATCAGCCAAACAACCCCTATGAGATGCGTTCCACAAATAGAGATCGTTTGCCACAGAGGGATTATGATGATTTGGTAAGTGTTTCACACAGTCCTGTGGGAATGGAATTCCTGAACAGTAGCATTGTGGGCTGCAAGCATTGTTGGAACCTGAGCTCCCCTCTGTACATCCTCTCTTGGTCTAGAAGGCCAAAGTAGTACAAAGGCACCCAAACAACTGTAGCTGCAGCTGAACAAAATTGTCTTAGTACAGAAATCTTCCTCAATGCAGAGATCAGCACTCATGAAGACCTTTCTAAAGCTCCAGTAGTCATTCTTGAACCAAAGGAGGGATATGTGAAAAGCAAGGGTCAAAGCAAGAGCTTGGCTGCACAGTGGTCTGCTGGTCATAGGATATTTGTCTGCACTGGCCAAACTCATCCCTCAGCACAGGTGTACCTGCAAGCATCAGAGGCTGCTACCACTTGAGCTTCTTTTAAGCTGCTGTAGAGTCAACAGGTGCTGCAGTGGCACCTCCCAGCTGCAGCCTCATGCAAGAGTCACAGTCACTTTAAGCTGGGGCTGATGCCCAGGGGTTTGTGTCCTCCCACGTGGCTGCTGCTGCCTCGTTCACAGCAAGAGCATCTGCAGCTGCTGCAGCATAGCAGAGGGGAAAGGTGTGAAGTGCCATAAATAATACAGAACTGTTTTTGCACTGCTGTGGCCCAGGGGAGCCTGGTCAGCAGAGGTATGTCATTATATGGAATGCATGTCCTAAAAAAAAAACCAAAACGCCTGTTTGAATAATGCAAGGGAGCTGTGGAGGAAGCAGAGGCTTGAGATTAGCTCAGTTTGTGTTAATAACACAAATGTTGTTGGATCAAAGTCTGTATAGGCCTTTCATGCAAGTGTTGGACTTGATGATCCTTGTGACTCCTTATTTCTCTTCTTTTCTTGTCTAAAAATTCTCTGTAGTACGAAGTATCACGGGAGCCTAGGGGCTTTAGGATGCAGAGCAGATACTGAGTGACCAGAGGAGCAGAAGGATGGACGACCACCACAACACTGGGTCAGAGCAAAGAGTTTCACAGCCTCTCACCAACGCAGTTACTTCAGCAGAAGAGACAACAACTTCCTTAACCCCCAGATTCTCTCAAGATTTTCTAGAGGAAGACTCCTGCTTGAAAGAGATCATGGACAACTTTGAAATAAGGGGAAAATGTTAGAGAGTAGGGAGAAGAAGAGGATTTCTTTTAAAAGAACTATTGTATTTCAATAAACATTAGAGTGCTTTGATGAGGCCAGTACATTGGCAAGAAAGTGAATATACACAAGATTCCAGGATTTTAACACTGCTGGTTTTCAGTTCTGGAAGATAGTCCAGAAAATATGTGTGATGCTGAAAAATATCAATACCCAGATCTTCACTTGGATTTGTGCTCACCTAATTAGAACTATGGCTTTGGGTAGATGAAAACTGTTTTTTCATGAGAACCTGACCTGTTTCAATTTACTTTATTAAGTACAGGTTTTTTCACCCTCCTCAGCCCGCCAATGTTTCCCATCTGAAAGTATTCTGTTCAGATCTCTGCTGACATGGGTTGTGTGAGACAAAGGCACTTGTCTGACCTTTTCCACAGCCTTCCTTCCCAATACAATGACAAAATAGAATATCTTCAAACAAACACTATTCTTCTTCATCTTGCAAAACTGCATTGATTTTACATTTTTAGCTCCTGTGAAAAGTGTTAGCTTTTTTTTTTTCTTTTGCAGTCTTTATGTTTGAATCATAATAAGCTTGGTGTTTGGGTTTTTTTTTTTTTAATTTCTTACATACAGTCAATAAATCTGTCTGTAAAAGAATTTATATTTTACTGTATTTTACTGAATGTACATTATCTGTTGACTGAAATTAACATTATAGTAATCCAAAATACTTATATGCGCACATATGTACATATATTTATAGATTACAATCATTTAAAACATCATTTAATTCTGTTGTATTTTGTGTTTTGTTTTTTATATACGCAGATTAACTTTTCCTATTAAAGATTATTTTTTCTCAGTACCAAGGCTTTCTTATGTTCCTCCCAGTGATTTAAGTGGGTTTTAAAAAAAAAAACTCCAGAGACTATTTTATGTTAAAATTTGTGCAGAATTTAGACATAAGTGTGCACAGACTAGTTACATCAGCACCCAGCTTTCTCTCAGAAGTTCAGAAATGTTATTAAGAATTAATGAAGTTAAAATGTTTATTGCTGTGAGACTGACACTGATATTCAGAGGTTATTTTTGGGGGGAACTGGGTAGTTAGTGCAGCTGGATCTCCTTTGAAAATGCTGGACAAGCTGCTCTGTCTGATGGCAGCTGTTAATGGCCCAGATGAAAAGAAGTGTCTTTCAGCTTAAATGACAAGTCTGGGGGTCAGAGGCAGAGAACACTGTATGTGGCTGCAGAGATTACCAGGATGTCCATGCAGATGCTTGTTTCCAGTTTCTCCATGCTCAAACCCAGCTCCCACTTGCCAGTCAACTGATTGAAAGCTGGGACCTAAATAGTCTTTAGTCCCACATGATCTTTCTCATGCGGCTTCTGCAGCAAAAGAAGGTAGGCCCTGCTTTCTCAGAAGTAGCTTGGCCAGAAAAGGTGCTGTTTTCTCTCTGTTGTTTTTCTGAGGTTCCATTATTTCATTCTTCCAGCTCACTCCTGTCCCCTTTGCTGCTGTCACCTGGCTGCACAGTCTGGCATTGGCAGGGTCTGTAAGAGACCAGGTTCTGGTGGCCTCAGCCAACCCCACCATCTGTGCATCTCCGCATGTTCAGCGTGGCTCCATGGGAGCAGGGCTAGCTGGATTTAACTACTCATGATGCCCTATTCAAAAGATGGGGAGGGATTTGCTCTTATTTCCTTGCCTTTTCCTCTCACAGTAGTGTTCTGTGAGGAGCAAAGCAAGGCACGGGTGCTACACTTCCCACAAGAGGCAGAGAGACCCATTCTTCCTCCAGCTAGAAAAGCCCTGCAAGCTGGACAAGCTCCCTCCCCCAACAATTTAATGAGATTCCCNCACCATGCCTGCTGCCCCCTTCTTTTTCTTTGAGCCCTGTGTGTCTCCATGATAACCTGGGTGAAGGTGATGCTCCCAGCTTCTAATCCTTCTGCTCAGTCCCTTTCTTTCCCCCTTTTCTCTGACTTTTCAGCAGCAGGAAAAGGTTCTGCTGTCTGCAGCACTCTGTTAATCCCATGCAGACTTCACTCTGGGTAAGTTTGCATGTGGTGAGACACTGGAAAATGGATGTGATAAAGGCAGAAACTGGCCAAAAGTCATGAAGATCAGTTTCATTCAGCTGGCTACTTTTGCTTGGATATCTCCTCCTCCCAATTTTTGTATGGCAGACTGAAACTTGGGCTCACATGGAGTGGAATAAAAAGGTTTTTCTATATCAACAGTAACAACCCACTGGAATGGTCACTGTGGTCTCTCACTGAGGTGAATTGCCTGGCTCCATGCATAAAAATACATGTAACAGTAACCTGCTCAGAGGCATGTGGAAAGGCTTTTAAGTGTTATCTCCTATTTTTTTGCAAAGCAACAGAGGTTGGAAATGCAGCTGAACACTGAACAAGAAACTTCAATGCAGGTAAAACTTTATTGAGGTTGTGATATCCCGACATGTGCTATCACTGGTAATAAAAGCAGCAAAAATAGGCAGGTGTTTGCGTCATTTAACTGCAGAGGAATTTTCATTGCTCTAATTCAAAGTTAATTTCTGCAACTGCAACCAGTTCTCATTTAGCCAGTGCTGGGGAGGGGCTATCAGATACCACTGTGAGCGTGCTCCTTTTTAGCATTTCAAAGGCTGCTGCAGTTCTTTTATCTGGACTGGAATTCTGTACCGAAAGGGCAAACTCCCAGATATTTCACTTCTGTTTGTCTATTATCAATGTGTGGCTATTCTGGGAAATGTGATCATGGAAAATAGCTCCTTGTTGAGTTTTATGACTGCTGCCTCTTGACTCATGCTTTGTTTCAGCTGCCCATCCTTCAAAATCCCGCTAGGCATAGGAAAGGAGCTGAGTTGGATCCTCACTGTCAGTGTGAGTGTGGACATGCCTGCAGGCAGGCTGAGAGGCTGCAGGGATCTGCCACAACTCATTTTGCATCCTGAATTCTCCCATCCATCCTTTCCCTTGAGGTGCAGTATGTCCTTGAGAAGCAGTGTCCTGCTTGCACATCACCCACAGAGCAGGTGGGAAGAGTATTGCCACTCAAGTCTGCCACCAACTTTTATCCTAGACCAAAAGTCACTCTGGAGAGTGTAATCGCTTGGCATGTCTGCACAGGGTGTGTTGAACAGTGCTAAAGGAGCTGGGACAGAGTTATAATACATACTTGCTTGGGAATATTGGGATAGCTTCAGTCATATGCCATTCCACATTTATTTAGATATACCCAAGCAAAGATATATTCAAGCAATGTGGGGTGGGAGGGGAGGGGCGTGGTAGGTGCCTTAGAGGAGCTGGGTCTGGGCAGCTGCCTTAGAGGAGCTGTACCTCAAGAATGTTATGGGGTAGCAGGGTAAGAATGGGTGGGGTGATCAAGCCTGTTGCTGTTAGCACTGCTTACACTTGAAACTGACCTCAAAACTGAGAGCTAAACCTCTGCATCCAAACATTCCCCAGCAAAGCCCAGCATCCAAACTTGCATGTGAACACAGCACCTTTGAAGCCTGAAAGCAGGAAGCACTTTGCATTTCTTCTGGTTGCCTTTTGGAGGAAGCCACCCCTTGTTTCCTTTAGGGGACTGTTTTTACACAGGTCATGCATGTGATGTGCCAAGCTGGAGGCATAAACAAGTAAAAGTGAACAAGGAAGGTAAGATACCACTGCAGACCAAGGGGCTTGATTTTCACTTCTTGTAGCTTGAGTTTGATGGCTGGCTGTTTTCAAGGTGAATGACAGCACTCCTTCCAACAGGAGGGACAGGGATAAGGGAAAAGGAGCCTTTCCTCTAGCAAGAAGTTTTCACCTCCTCGGTAGGAATGGCTTCCCAACAGAAACTCCTGGTATGGAGAGTGCTTGGGGAAACACAAGTGAGGGTTGAAGGGATTCAGGCAGGAGTCATGGTGAACATGACTGCTCCTAGAAGGTTTTGGAGAGACCACCTCAACTTCATCCCAGACTTAGGAAGGTGACTGGGCCTTGGTACAACCAAGAGACAGAAGATCCTGCTGGCAATTTGTGGTTTAATAACCCACAATCTACAGCAAGGCAAGCCTAGCACTGCCTCATCCATCAGTCCTGTGAGAGGAGGACTATCATTTGTCAAGTTTGGCAACTGCAAAGTCATCAATTGCTATTTTATCCAAATTTCCAATCCTTCAGTCCTTTAGTTTTAGCGCAGTAATGCTCTCTGTTTCAATGCTGATGGGGGGAGTTGGAGTAGCTTTGCTTACTAAGGGTTCCCAGCAGCATTAAATTGACCTTTCCCAGGTTTTGAGGTGTGAGCTGAAAACACTGATTTTTATAGCAACTTGTCATTAAAAAAAAAAAATCCCCAAACCCAACACTAAAAGCCCAAAGTGGTCTAAGAACAAAGAAACCCATAAAACATGTCAGGTCACAATTAAACATGAAAGAAACAGGGCTAAAAATAAGCTCTGTAAATTGCCTTGCCAAGGATGCTCTAGCTGCTGATAAGAGGCTCTTTAAATATACCAAAGCCACAAAGGCAGCTAGGAAATCAGTGGGAATGCTTATGACAAGGGTATAGAAGCAGCAGATGGGGACAATGATATAGCAGAGAAAGTCAATGATAACTTTGTTGCTTTTACAGCTGAAGATACTGGGGAGCTTCCCATGTCTGACAGGCTGCACTGGAACAACTGGAAGAGCTGGAGCAATTGGAAGGAGAAGGTCAACACAGAGCAAAGAGCTAACAGGAGTAAAGGAAAAGTAAGTGAAGTCACTTTCATTGAGGTAAGAGGAGGGATGAGGTCAAATAGAAAAGGTGGTAAAGTGACAGGACCAGACACTGACCCTGGGGAGCCAAAGGAGCAGCATGGCCCAGAGGTGCAGGTTTGGGGGGCTGTGGTACCCAGCTGTGTTCCCAGGCACAGTCAGCACAGTCAGACTCACTGAGGTGCACTGAGCCATCACTGATGGGTTTCCGAAGCCTTTGACTCAGAGTGGCAAAAAACACCCACCAGAATCTGGGGGTATACAATGCTAGAGAAGATCAGTGTAAAGCTGAAAAAAACCACAGGCACAGTTGGTGAACTTCCTGTCACAGGATGCTGTTGATGCTGTATCTGCAGGTTCAAAAAGAGATTTGCAAATTCAAGGATGCAAATGCATCCTTGAGAGATGTACCCCCTAACAAAAGGATGAGAAAGTGGGGGTGCTGGAGGAAGGGGCTGTAAAAAAAGCTGAGACCCCAAGACAAGTCTGTTCTGTTGCACTTGCTGGAGCAGAGTCTGGGGCTGGATGGACACCCTGGACCAGGGGGACATTTCTCAGCTTCTGAATGCATTGACCTGTTTTACTCAATAGCGGCATGGGCTGAAAGGTGATGCCTGTGGCATATGTACATAGTGGATCCTATATGCCCTAATTATGCCCAGGCTGTTCATAAAACAGAGGCAGGGTAAGGTTCTGTACATGGGGCTCTGCTATCTTTGTAAAAATAGTCTCATAAAAGAAAAAAAGGGAAAATTTCACAAACAGATAACTGAAAAAGTGCAGAATGATTCTTGCTTTTGAGTCTGGAAAGTGCTACCTTTTACACACAGGCTCCAAAGAGCAACCTCTGGAGAGCAAAGTCTATTCCTCTCCAGGAGAAGCAAACTGAGACCAGCAGCTCCCACTCTCCCTCTCCTGGTGGAAGCAAAACATCTTCTAAAGGAGCTATGCCTCACCTGCTTCTCACCATTCCCATTCCCCTGGACACTGTCTCCAAGCCCCAGGCAGTGTCCCCCAGAGCACCCACTACACTGGGTGACATCAAAGGGAGCAGAGAGAAAACATCTGCCCAAATGGTGGCCCAAACATGGCAGAGATTTCCCCAGGGGAACTGGAAGATTTGCAGGGTCAGATAAAGTGGGAAAAGGAAAACAGGGTAGAAGAATTAAAAAAGGAAGAAGAATTAAAATATCTTGCTCAGGACTCCAGAGAGAACTGTGGAGGGACCCAGCATTGTTTTTGGTGGGCATCTATGGCAGCCAAGCTTTTTTTTTTTTTTTTTTTTNTTTTTTTTTTTTTTTTTTTTTTTTTTTTTTTTTTTTTTTTTCCCTGGTAGCCACTGGTAGCACTCTGAGGGCCATTTGTTCCAGCTTGTTTCCCTGTCTAGTCACTGTTTGGCTGCCAATTTTCAAAGGTGATATTAACATCTTCCCACAGTAACCTCCATCACATCTTGGTGGGTGGGAGGGCAAGGAGGGCCTCCAGCCCTCCTGAGAAAGCTCCCCTTGACCCTCACTGGTGGCACTTCTGCCTGTTCCATGCTAAAAGACATGAGCCTGGTTAAACATTAGGGAATCTCTGCCTCTTCTTTCGTCACAGTTATCTGGATGTAGCTGGGGAAAAAAAGTCTGCTGCATAAATGAGACTTCGCGGGGAGAAAAAAAGGCTTTCTCTCAAGATTTTTTTTTTTTTTTTATCCATAAAGATCTTTTATAGGGTAAAAGTTAAAAGAAGAAATGTTCCATATCTGGAACAGTCAATGAATTCAAGAGGTCATTATAGTACTAAGGTTCCTAATCCTCTCTCAAGCAGAGGAATGTTTAAATTGGTGAGAAACAGGGGTCAAGTCCAGGCAGGTATTCGACAGCCTAACTTGTACTGACATTAATGGGAATAGGGGTCTCTGGGGAGGAATTGTGGACCTGGGCCTGTATATCATTCCTATAAATGAAACAGGGCTTGTGTTGCACATGTGTAACAGTACATTATTATTCTTTTCAAAGCAAGGTCTTTCCTTGTGGACTCTTTGGCATTTCTCAACTGTTTTGTCCTTCCAAGACTGGTGTGAACAGATTCTGCAGCAAGCTCATGCTGGGCAAAACCCACTTGCCAGAGGAATAAGCAAAAAACCAGAGTCCAGTGATTTATTTCAGATAGTTATTAAATAGCCAGGTGTCAGCTGTGATTTGAAAAAGCTGCATGGGGCATTGTGAGGTCCAAACTGCACAGATCCAGGTGAATTCCTTGGAAACTCATTTGTACCTCCAGAGCACTGTGCTCACACCAAGGTGCTTAGGACTGGAGCTTTTAGTCCATTCAGTGGGAATCTTGCCAGAGATTTGAGTGGAGCCAAGCCTAGTTGACTCTGCCTGCTGACATTTTAAATCGTATTTGATGATGCTTCCCCTAAATGCAGGCATACAAAGGGAATCTCTCTGAGCTCTCCGTCATAAGAAACCCCCTGCCAGATGCATCCAGCACTTACTCTGGCTTTTGCGGCTCCCCCGGAGTGCTAACCAAAGTGGGACCAGTTTATGTGTGGCAAGAGGTGCAGGAAGACAGGATATTTTTCAACTCGCCGTTCCGGGCGGTGAGGACGGACCTTGGGGCTGTGCAACCTCCTCCCTCTCGCTCCTCCCTGCACCGAGCAGAGCCCTGGCCACAAGATGGAGCTGGCTGTTTGTTGTTGCAGGATAAGGCACACCGGAGGCAAAACCTTTTAAATGAGCACGCTTTCCTTGAGGCTAACCATTAACAGACACACTGAGAGGTTTCCACGGAGCTGCTAAATTTTAACCCTCCCCTGTGCACAGCCTTGTACATCCCCACGCCTCTGATGGCGCATTACTTCACTCTGGGGATTTGGGCATATTTTTTTGGGATGGCTCGTGGCTGGAGATATCCATCACCCTTTTCAGTTCAGCCCATCAGTGAGCCTCTCCTGCAAACTGCCTCTCAGGCAGCCAAGTGCCTCCCAGCCTGCTCCAGGGGCTGTAGGCACACCAAAGCTTGGCCAGATTTGGTCTGGCTCCATCATCCCTCTCTCAGTTTTATGTACCATAGAGCCATGAGGAAAGTCTCTCCCTTGCACCTCCCTCACTTTCCAGCTCAGCAGCTTCAGGCATGGACCAGCTCAGAGATTTATTCTGAACTCTGCTTTTTTCCCATCTATTAGAGGGTCAAAACTTTACAAAACCACTTTAGGTGCTGTTGTCTGCTTCCCAGAAGTGCTGCAATGCTGCTCTTCAGCAGGTCAGGAGTTGTTTGAGATTAGTGTTGCTTTTGAGTATCTGAGGACAGAGGCTGGTCCTTAGATGGTAAAAATATCTGTTTTTATAGCAGGCAGCAGCAACATGTGCTGCATCTCTAGCCAAAAAATAGAAATAGGATTAAATTTATGATTGTAATTTTTGGCATGTGGTAGTTGCCTATTACTAACAAGCATTTTGTGTGAATTGTATTTTTTTTTTTATAACTTTCTTGGAGAAAGAAGGAGACAAACTTTTTCCATGGTACTGAAAACCCCAGCAGCTTGGTCTATGGGTTCACTGGTGGGAGGAGGCAGTGTGGGGATGGCAAAGCTGCACTGTGCCTGCAACTTCTATCTCTGCTCCCATATTTCCCATCATGGCACAACAGGAGGAACAGGCAAACAGCATGGTGAGGACCTGGAAAGGAAAATTAAGATTTTTTTTTTCCTAATACAAGAATTGTTTGTAACACTCTGGAGGTTTCCAGTGTTCAAATGAGTTTGCCTTTCATTTCACATCCCTGATCCTACACCTCAGTTTGACCCTAGCTCTCCTAAAACTCCTTTTTATTAAAACCATAAATCAGTCCACTTTTCCACCATCTGAATTCCAGTTTGGCCATCCTTTGTTGCATGGAGAGTTGCTTGGACCAAGGGACTGAGGGATGTTCAGAACCTGCTGTGCACCAGTGGTGCCCAAAACCAGGCTGCACCTGGATTCCCCATCCAACCATCTGACTTCTGGAAACAGGCAATCTTAGATGTCTTAGCTGGTCCTGAACTTACTGCAAATATGGTGGCTGAAAAAGTTATACCCCCATAAATCAGTCCACTTTTCCACCATCTGAATTCCAGTTTGGCCATCCTTTGTTGCATGGAGAGTTGCTTGGACCAAGGGACTGAGGGATGTTCAGAACCTGCTGTGCACCAGTGGTGCCCAAAACCAGGCTGCACCTGGATTCCCCATCCAACCATCTGACTTCTGGAAACAGGCAATCTTAGATGTCTTAGCTGGTCCTGAACTTACTGCAAATATGGTGGCTGAAAAAGTTATACCCAATAATAATGTGGCTGTAATGTGTTACATCCAGACAGATGATGTTTCTTCCTGCTGGAACTGCTAGGAAGTAGCAAACCTAAACTAATGCCCAGAGTCTAGAAATGGGAGAAAGTCAGAGATATCCCAGGATTTTGTTGCTGGAGAGTGGCTATATTTTGTGAAACGCTAAGGCTTCACCCTGGAACAGGCTGTGGCTTGGTGCAAGGGCCTGGGAGTGGCTCAGACTGGTGCGGAGAGAGAAAGAAATCACCACTGAAAATCCAGAACCTCTTTAATGCCATGGCAGACATCTAGATGTGACTCAGATGCTTTTATCCACCCTTTCTGCCCCAAGGAAGATATGACAATGAAAACCTATCTGTAGAACACCTGGAGTATCTCAGATAAAGGATTTTATTTGTTTTAACTGATGATGAAAGAGCCAAAGAATCAACTTATAATTACATCACTTTCAAATCCATGGCCAGGTCAGATACCCTGGATTTATGTCCTCCTTTAATCACAGTGTAAAGTGTAAGTGATAAGAATGTGAACATAAGGAT
>VZUA01055489.1:0-16047 GCA_013401035.1 Horornis vulcanius
GGGTTCCTAAAAATGTAAAAGTATGCTCAACGCTGCTCTGGTTTGAGAGTGATGGGCAGGAGAGAGGGCAACAAAAAAGACACTGTCTTGTCATCAAATAAGAAGAGAAATGATTAAAAATACTGTGAAGAGCAGAAAGACCTAACTCCTTCTTAAATACCATGTCTTATAAATCTTGCCCTGCTTGGCTCCATTTGCTGCATGTTCTGGCCATTTCATTTATAGGATAATTAAGGGATTTAGCTTTTAAAGGTCCTAGGTTTGTTTTCAAATCTAACCATTCCAGCAGTTAGGTATGAGCCAAAGGATTTACAGGCAGCAAACAGCCTACGTGAGCTGCATTTACTGGGGGGATGGAGAGGGGCTTTCTCTTTCTTGCATTTCCTGAGAGGCAGGAGCTGGGGGCTTTGGGAAGGCTGGGGACAGCCCTGGAACAAGAGTGTCCTGCCTATGTGGCAGGAGATGTGCATTAAGGCACTGTCCATATCTGTGCTCTGACGCACGAGGAGCACACGTGTCATGAAACAATGCAACTTAGAAGGAGTGCGTGGGTTGGCCAGATGGATTTTATCAGCCAAAATGAACCTGCTTTTTCCTTTTTCTTCCTCTTTCTCCTCCAGAAGCCCTTCAGAGACCTGTAGTGTCAGACTTTGAGCCTCAGGGTCTGAGCGAAGCAGCTCGCTGGAACTCCAAGGAAAACCTTCTCTCCTGCCCTAGTGAAAATGACCCCCATCTCTTTGTTGCACTGTATGATTTTGTGGCAAGTGGGGACAACACTCTCAGCATAACTAAAGGTAAGGTCACTGGCCAGAATTCCACTGGGAGGATGGGAGAAGGTGTAGGAAGGAAAGTTGCTGTGAAATAATTAAGTTTTACACCAAACCCTGTGGAATTATTTTTTTTACTGTGGGAAATCATCTTAAACAAATACAAATTCACAAAGTCATGACCTTTTTAAAGGTTATAACTGTCTTTTTTTATTGCATTGGGCAAGAAACTGTTTGTCAAAACTGAAGTCTCCATTAGGAGCAAGAATTTGAACTGAGAAATTAAACTAAGCTGATTTTGGAGGCTGGCCTCTTATTCTCACAGTTCTCCAAAACACAGTCCCTGAAAAATGACTGTAGAGATATAAGGACCAGAAGTATTGAGTAAGAAAACACTTTATGTACTCCAAGTCACATCTACTTACCTTCCTAATTGAATTTTTTTTTTTTAATTTTTTATCCACTCCAGTTCTTTCCTAGCTCCAACAAACCAACTCAGTTCAAATAAAATTTGCTGGATTCATTTTTTAAACTCGAGCAGTACTGGAACTGGTGCAGAACTGCAGGAGAGCCTAAAAATCCGAAGCATGTGACTTTATTTGGCTTGGAGAGGTCCACTCAAGCTTGAAGAGAAACACATGCTCCCTGCTGAGTCAGATACCTATTCTTATAGGAGATTATTTAATGATCCGTTAGGCAGAAAGAACTTATCTTTGTCCTCAGCTCCCGGGCTTGCCGTGTCTAAACGCATTTTCTTTTCCCCAAGGTGAAAAGCTCCGTGTGCTGGGCTACAACCACAATGGGGAGTGGTGCGAGGCACAGACCAAGAACGGGCAGGGCTGGGTCCCCAGCAACTACATCACCCCCGTGAACAGCTTGGAGAAGCACTCGTGGTACCACGGGCCGGTGTCGCGGAACGCCGCCGAGTACCTGCTGAGCAGCGGCATCAACGGCAGCTTCCTGGTGCGGGAGAGCGAGAGCAGCCCCGGGCAGAGATCCATCTCCCTGCGCTACGAGGGGAGGGTCTACCACTACAGGATCAACACTGCCTCCGACGGCAAGGTAGGCTCCGGGCTCTGCAAACCCTGCTGGTCTGCGCCAGGTCACGCAGTAGCAGCTGAGCCGAGCAGTTCTGAGTCTCTGACGAGGCTCGTTGTCTGTAGTTACAGTGAATTGTGAGATTCTGACGTGGCTGGGACAAAGCAGTTTTATTCCTTGAAGAAACTGATACAGATCAGCAGTGAAACACTTTAGGGGAGGAGATAGTAGAGTTAGAGCAGAGTCGAATAGATCGTTAATAAGAGATTCTGAGAATTCTTGACCTTATGTTCAAAAGATAATCTTTTTGACTGTCAAGTCAGAAAAGTCAGTGCCTGTTGCTAATAATCCTATAAATATTAGGGACAGAATGCTTTCTGAGGTATTCTGCAGTATTTTTAACTACTGTTTTGATTTCTCTACAGTATTTCAGCGTGATCATTGGAGACGGGTAGGCACTTTCACTTTTATATGGGCTTTGTCCCCAGTTCCTTCATTTTTTCCTTAGTTTGTTGTGTGCTGTAGCAGTGTTGCAATGCTGTGCTTTGTGGATGCTGCAGAGAAATGGTAGCATAAAAGTAGTTTTCCACAGATTTTTCTTTTAATTTCATGGAAACATTTCTACTGGCATTGGATTTTGGAAAATTTTTTTTTTAACAAATCTATTTTAAGCAGTGTCTCTTTAGATCCTGTGCAGAAGTTGAAGTGTGGGTCTGGAGCATGGCTGCTGAGGCTCTTCTTGCCAACATCTAATAGATGACAGATTCTGCGCCATTAAATTTCTTCAAAAGAAAAAAATCAAAGTAATGAAGTATAGTAGCAGCCCATTGTGCCAAATTTTCCTTTGTCCTGTGAGAGCTTTACTCTTCTTACAGCAAGGCTGACAGCAAAATCTTTAGTATGAAAATACAGGGAACCAGTACACCGTGTTTCCTATTTATCAGACTCAGCACTCTAAAAACCTCCAATAAGATAACCAGATTTTATTCAGTGATGAAATACTTTTTGTCTGCTTTAGCAAACAGGTTGTAATTGAGACAATTCTCACCATGTTATTTAAGGCAACATATTTCCAACTTATGGCATTTGATTCTTCCTTCTCCCTCCCATGTAGACACTCCCTGTGGTCAGCATCAGCTCTGTGAAGTGCTGACATGCAGCATACTAGAAGGACTACATGGCAATCTGGAATATTATTCCTCCTCCTGTCTCTTTAGTGGATATTCCTTCTATTCCCATAGATGCTGGCAGATGAGCAGTGCTCATATGTGAACGTTTTGAACCGAAGGCTCCTTGGGTTGGTGTAAATAAGCATGTGTCCGTGAGGAGATAGCACATGTTCTCCATTTCAGCTGTAATAGAGTTTGGCATATGAAGGCTTTCATCCCAGCAGAGCTGTTTTTATCCCAGAAAAACAGTTCTGCAGAGCTCCAGTAATCCATTCAGGTCTGTGTTAGCCAGGTTAACTGTTCGTTTTCCACAAAGTTGCTTGCGTTGCTGTTTTTGAGTAAAAGTGCAGGTTGGAACAATTCACTAAAGCAGTTCTGCAGCTCGTGGTAGCTGGAAATTGGGCAGCAGCAGCAGTGGCCGAGACCTGTGGCCTTTTGGTAAAGCAAAGAGGTAGCCACAGTCCTCCTGATGCTGTGCCAAGTGCCAGCATCCCTGCAGAAGGGGCAGTTTGCCATGCCCATGCATCATGTGCTGCAGTTCACGTGTTAAACCTCATCGCTTCCAATTTGCATTAACGAGCTGGGCAGTGAATTGCAACATCTTAGAGGCAGATGTGCTGCTGGGCTGGGGACACTGTGCTCTTCCAGCACCCTGTCCCTGGCTGTCAAAGCTGAGGAGCTGGGAAGAGGAAGAGCCAATATCCCTGTTTGTCCCTCTGCAGAATAGAGGCTGCTGGAGCAGGTCCTGCTCTGAGCTGCTCGTGTTGCACTCTATTCATTACCAGCTCGCAGCAGATCATGGCTGTGCTGGAGGAAAGCTCTTACCTTCACTGCCCTGAGCACCTGGGGCCCTCCCAGCCTGCTGTATCGTTAGTCAGCCTGTCCAGGGAATTTAATATCTCCCAGTGCTGCAGTAAGGATGAGTGGCTTTGGTGGGATCATATCCTGTGCCTGACAGAACACGCTTCGGGAGAAAGAGGTATTAGGGGAACATGTGGAGCAGCTGCTGCTCAGCACAGTGGTGTGCCCTGCATTGCAAAGCCTTTCCCAGACTTTTTTGCTGGGGGAAAATTGAAGGGACTAGAGAGATCAGAGGTTTGTACATCTTAATTTTAGTACAAATGACATTGAGTGCATTGGCGTTCAACAGCTTTAAAAAAATTCCTCTGGGAATTTTTTCTTTATTTCCCACTTTAATGGGTGATATTTTTCTGGACCACCCTCTAATGTTTTGTTTTGTTGGTTGGGGTTTTTTTTAAGGAAGGTATTAAAAGTGACCTTTCTTGATTTGGCTGGCACAGTGCAGCCAGTCATCTGGTAAACCACTTCTGTGGTACAGAGGACTTGGTTTTCCTGAGTTGATAGTACTTGAGGGAAAACCTCCTATTGAGTAACCCAACTGAATAAACAGCCTTGCCCAGCCAGTTCTTCAAATCCTGCTGTCCTCAGCAGGAAGAAACAGCACTGGGGTCCTGCTTGAGTCTCTTGGATCCTTCAGTGGCTGAATTGGATGCAGACTTGAACCTTCATGGGTTTTTTGGTGTGGATGTTCAGTTTTGTCTGCTGAGTGGAGAGCAGGGGTGCCATTGGATCCAGGATGTGCTGAGGTTAGCATGGGCCAGTTTAACCACCTGTATAAAATACCCCAGCAGGGAAAAGAGATGTGGTCTGGTGGCAGAAGTGCAGATGAGCAGCCCATTTGTGCAAACAAAGCCCCTTGGAACAGGACTGGTGTTTATGGTTTGTTTGTTAACACAAAAATTGACCAAATAATGTCTCAACAACACACCTAGGAAGCAAACTTGAGTCCCTTCAAAACTCAGGTTCTGGCTCTGTCACCTCTGTGAGAGTATAAGTCAGCAGCACCACATGGTTTTCTTGTTGGGTGTCTTCAGTGAGAGGTTAGAAAAAAACCTGCCTACAGAATAAACATATTTACAGGTGGAAGTTTATCGTGATGTAAATAGAGATCTTAATGAGTGTTAAGGCATGGAGTGTTGCTTTTGTGGCCTGAACAGGGCAGTCCTGTTCTGTCCTCATCCTGCTACAGGTTTTCTCTGAAATCTTTGGCCATTTATTTAGCTTCTTTCTCCTTCTATAATAGGATCATACAATCTGTCACACTAAATACAGATATCTCTAATTTTCATGAGATATAAGTTGTCATAAAACCATGGGGGAGCTTCCTTCTCCATGCCTCTCTAATACTTCCAAGTAATCCTGGAGCTCAGCTTTTTCTGCATCCATATTTTTAGATTTTAATTCTCAGTGTAACATGGGAACTGCTCATACCACTTCAAGTACTTCAAGTCGTTCCCAAACAGGCATGGCTTGTTTTAAATTGTGGTTGTACTGGCTAATGCTTGGTCACTCACACCAAGCAGCTGTAACAGCCTCTTAGGTTGTCATTTTCTGTTCTGAGAACATGTTTTAGGGTGATTTCACCTGATTGATCATGAAATGTGTTGTAGGCTTTTATAGGGTTTTTTTTTTTGAGTTAGTTTACCAAAAGACTATCTGATTAGTTTTGGTAGAGAGTTGTGTACGTGCTCCATTATGTGGAAGTTGCCATTATTTTCCAGTCTCCATTAAAAATACTTTAGTCCAGTTTGAGGGTGGTTTTGTCCCTTCCTGCAAATGTTTTTTTCTCTTGCAAATGCAGCTTCCTTTTTTTGGTGATACTCTCTTATTGCTGGAGCTTCAAAGATGCGTTTTCTTTTTCCAACCAAAAATTCTCTCTAGGTGGAAGAAGCAGAACTTGATTCTAAGTCTAGGATTTTTAGATGCCTGGCAGCCCTACCAACTTCCCAGCCTCCTGAAATCCCAAACAGATGGCCACTGCAAATGCAGAAACTGTTCAGTGTACATCCAGCATGTCAGAAGCATTTGGGAAGTTTGATCATAGCTGTTGGCATGTGATGTGAGCAGCAGGACTAGTGTGTGGACTGGACAGGAATTTGGGTGGCCTGACATGGTGCTGTTCTTCCTGTGAGCTTGTCCCTTGCCAGACCTCGATCCTTTGTAAGAAATGGAGCTCTTCCATCTTCTGTGCTGTAGGCTAGACTATGATGCAAAAATGCATGTTATACAAAGATTTCTCCCTGTCCTTCAGGGAGCACTTTTCAAATAATCAGATTTCTAGCTTTTTTCACCTTGCCTGGCAGAAGACTGGGCTTAAGGCTGAAATCTGGAAACACACAGCTCTGGTGGGAGGGAGTCAGTTGTCCATTATCTTTAGCAGGATTTTAGGCTTAAAATGGATCTTCTGTATAAATGTTAAGAAGGTAACAAATATGGGTTATCATGCCTCGCAGCAGGTTTTCATTCAGTGGTAATGATTTTCCTTCTGTGCTATTGATCAGTGCCCATCACAGGGATGGAGCAGACCAGCCCCTGACTTCATGCTAAACCTCTGCAGAAGCTCAGGCCTAAAGCAGGGAAAATTCTGGTTTGTCAGTGATACTTCAAGGAGAATTTAGGCAGGTAAAAATGTCATAACCCAAACAGTAATAGTGAAATTGAGACACTGAGGCTGACACCCCTCCCATACTCTCCAGGAAATGTCCCACTGACCAGCCTTTTGAAAAAAGACATCTCAAGCAACAGCATGCCAGTCTAGTGCTATTTGCAGCCATTTCTGCCCTGTTGTTTTGGCAAAGTGCATGTATTTTCTCCTGAATCCATGCCTTTCCCATGTAAGCATTGATTGTTCTGGGCTCTGGAGCTGGTTACAGAGCTTGTGGAGCTCACAGTTCCATGGCTCGAGTAGAAGCAGCACCACACTTCGCTTTCACAATTTCGTGATGCAGCTCCTGTGTACGAGCTCTCCAAGGGGCATTACCTGAACGAGCTTTTCCCCTTCCCCTTTGGTTCCCAGCTCTATGTGTCTTCAGAGAGCCGCTTCAACACCTTGGCAGAGCTGGTCCATCACCACTCCACCGTGGCAGATGGGCTCATCACCACGCTGCACTACCCGGCGCCCAAGCGCAACAAGCCCACCATCTACGGCGTGTCCCCCAACTACGACAAGTGGGAGATCGAGCGCACCGACATCACCATGAAGCACAAGCTGGGTGGAGGCCAGTATGGAGAGGTGTATGAAGGAGTCTGGAAGAAGTACAACCTGACAGTGGCTGTGAAGACTCTCAAGGTAGGACTCGGTCTCCATCTCGGAGCATTTCCCGTTCAGCTGGGAGCAAGGTCGGGCTGGCTGCCATTCCTCAGTTCTGCTGAGGTATTTGCATTGATCTCCATTTGAGTGCTGTAGGCTGGAAATAGACTATTTTTAAAGGAGCTTGATCCTCTTATGGTTTACGTGATATCTATAACACTCGTATCTAAACAAAGGAGGATGTTAACAGCACAGTTTTTGCTGGACAATGGATGAAACTTAGAAAAGTAAATAGTGCCACGGTGTCTTGCATTCAGGATGTGGTAAAGGTGAGCTGTTCAGAGATGAACACACCAGCACAAGCTGGTGTATTAAGGAAAATTGTGGATTGTGAGTTAGTCGACATAAAATTCAAAGCCTGTGCTTCAGGGAGGCTTTACATGTTTTGATTTTCTGTCTTATGTGGCATCTTTCCCAAAAGACAAGCTCTTTGTGTACCTGGAAGTCTTAAGCAACTATTCACAGTTGCTTCTTATCAAAAGACACAAGAGGAAGAAAAATGGTACGCGAGCTAAGGTATATTAAAATTCATAAGTGGCTTTAATGAAGAACTGGATAATCAGTTCTGTTTCTGGCTCTGCTCCCTGATTTCTGCGTCTTGGTTTCCTTGTCTCTTGAAATGCAAATAGTGCTCTGTGAGTTCATAAGGTCGTTGCTAATTCATCTATGTTTATAAAACTGTCTTGAGATCTTCTGGCACCATCTGCACACATTGCATTTGATTGCTTAATAGGAGTTTATGAGAACTTGACACCATGTTCTCTCTCCTCTAATGGGGACGGGGTTTGGTCTTGCAGAAACAAACAGAACCGAGGGTTTAGTTTGTTTCTTTTTGGTTTTTTTGCAATGGAAATTTTGAAGTGGAGAGAACTCTGTAGACACTTCAGTATCAGGGGAAGAACCTTTCCTTGATTTGGGGAAAATATTTCTTCCTTGCTCTCGGAGCAGCAGCTGCCTCAGTACTTCTGGGTTGCCATGGCTGCAGAAAGTATTTTCATTTTGGCCTTTTCTGTACTCTGGAGGTTCCTGCTGCCGCTCCCAGCGGGGGAGTCCAAGTGCAGCTTGCACAGGGAGCGAGTGACATCTAGTGTTGTCCCTGCTCGGGATCGCTGGGAGTGCTGCGGTGCAGGTGAGCTGGGATGTGACCAGGTTCAGCAAAACACCTGCTCGTACTGAGGAGAGCTCAGCTCTTTCCAGGAGCGTGGCTTGCAGTAACATCTTCCTGCTGCTGGTTGCAGTGGGAGGATTCCTGATGCTTTCAGACTTCCCATCGTGCTCCAAACTGAGGTTGTCGCGTTCATTTTCTTCTCCCTTAAACCCATCAACAAAGACAAATTGCATGTTATCCCATCAAATCTGTTTGTGCAAAGGAGATACCTTAATACAGACCACAGCTGTTTCAAATAAATAAATGTTTAATGAAACACGACTAAAAGTGGTTCATAATGTAGTATGGAGCAGCATGTTCCACTGGGGAGTGTAAGAACAACCAAGAAGAGAGTTGAGAAACACTTCCACCTGCAATTATGCACGCTAAAACCATCCTTAAAAGCAAATTTATAATCCACCTTCTTTAAATCCATTAGTCTGCTGCCTGACAGGTGGGATTATAGCTTTCTTCAAAGTTTTGGGAAACATTTTAAAATCGCATTTATATCCCAGTTCTTCTGGGAAAAACAAGCCTTTTGCATCTTCTGCCCAAATCTTCAGATGACTCATTTTATTTTCCTTTGAGAGAATGTTTTTCAAAACTTTGTATGATTCTTCTTGCTCCTTCCCCATCTACCTCAGATATCTCTATAAGAAAGATAAAGGAGAGCAGAGACTAAAAGAGAGAGGAGGAGAAAAGTCCTTCCAGCATCTTTTTGAATAATGATGCTTACGAACACCCATTTGTTTTTCAGTTTTCTATCAAGTGTCTAAAGATAGCTCATGGCTGGCACAGAACTGGAGAAGAAGTGATCAAAGCAGCACACACTGTTCCTCAGTGCTTTACTGGAGAGGGCAAGACCATGTTTTGGTTATGAGATGTTGCCTGGTAAAATCTATCCCTGGCAGCTCAGCGGGTTGCACAGGACACAATATTTATCAGGGGCTGTTATAACAGGACACGCTCTGAATTTGTGTTTTTAGCCCCAAACTGGACAGGAGCACAAGGCAGTGGCTGCAGGGACAGGGAGCTCTGTGACCTGCACTGGACCAAGTGCAGCCAGTTGTGACTCTGGCCACAGCTGGTTCTCCTGAGGGCCATTTAGTGGCTGAGCTGCTGTGAGCTGGTCAGCTCAGCACATTTCTTACTGCTCACCTCAGCTCTGCTGCCCCTAGGACTGCCTCTGCTTTTTCTTCTGTGGCTTTTTTTTCTCTCTCTGTTTTTTTTTTCCTCAGCAGAGAAGCCTGTGTTTTAAATTAGGCAACATGTAACCCTGGTGTCCCTTAATGCTGTGACATGGCCCTGTGCTGTGCTGGGAAGATGCTGGACAGCCAGAACTGTTTTATTTCTGCCTTGGTTTAGTATAGTGGGAGCTGGAAGCCAGTTAAAGCTTGGTCCTTTCCACGAGATCAGGTTTTCAGAGAGTTCATTGCTACAGTGCTTCTCTGTATGTGTCCTTCCTATTAATATGGTCACTGAGAGGTAAGAAATTTCAAACTGTGGAGCAGCTGTGCAAAGGACAAACCTTCCAAGGTTTGTGTAGCATGAATAAGACAAAGGCATATTTAGGATAATTTTGCAACCTGGATTATTAACCCAGTTTCCTTTGCCAAAGAGAACAGTTTAAGGTGCTGCTCACAAGGACCTTTGGACTATTAGTTTTGACAATGTGTTGAGCAAATCGCTGCTGTCAATCAAGCTAATTGGCAGTGAATAGTAAATGATTGAATGGAAGTGTTGGAAAAATGTTCTCAGTGCTAAGTGCAGAGCAGGGAGCTGGCTGGATCTCACAGTGGCAGCCCACTGTTATCGTTCTCACCAGCAGCAGTAAATCCTTTCCAATCCTTCCCTAAAACACTTTGTCCATGTAGCCTGTCAACATTAATCCATCATTGAAAAAAATATGGATATAGAAAGAAACATTGCTTTAGGAATAGATCTGTATTTTTGCACCACTTTGAAATGACCTTCTGGCCATTTGGGGCTTATCTGCTTCAGAAAAATACATATTTTGAGGAAGATTGTATCTTCCTTGGTTTTGTGCTGTGCCAAGTAACTTTATGGCACCCAACAAATTGGCAGTGGCGTGTCTGCCCAGAATGGATACGTCACGGGTCAGGCTCTAAATGCCAGAAATGAATCTGTGAAACCTTAGGATTTCAGTCTCACAGTGGCTGCCATCAGTCGTGCCTCCTGACTGAGAGAGGGATTTCTTGTTCCTGCCCAGTGAACCCAAGGGCCTGTCTTTCAGCAGCCTCTCAAGCATTTGATTGTGGTGTATCCTTTCTTTTATGTTCCTTCTTGTTCCTTTTCTGTACTTCTTATTTCATGTTATCTTTTCTTTTTTTTTCTGCTAGGAACAAGCTTGTTTTTCCTTTTCAGCTCCCGAGTGTTCTGTGAGAGACCCTTCACAAAAGGGGTATGGATTTTCTTGCCCCAGAAAGCTCAGCTACTATGAAAATGACAAAAATACGTATTTTAAAAATCATGCAAAAAATTAATGTTTGTAACTCCCTGGCTTTGTGTTGTGGCTACAGGGAAAAAAATTACTGCGTGAGAGCTGTGGCTTATGTTGTCAGTTTGCAGTTCTTTTTGTGTGCTCATACAAAAATCTGTTCCTCCTTTGTGTACACTTCCTTTGCCAAAGCTTTGCCATTGTTCTGCAGGAGGATACCATGGAGGTGGAAGAGTTCTTGAAAGAAGCTGCAGTAATGAAGGAGATCAAGCATCCGAACTTGGTGCAATTATTAGGTAAGTGATAAATACCAAGCAGAGGGATTTGAACTAAACCCTTGTGCAGTGATATGGATGTTAAGGAGCAGATAAGCTGCTTACCATACCAAGGCTTTAAATACAGACACTTATTGTCTGGCAAAATTCACAATTTGTACCACTAATACATGATTTTTAATGATCTCGTCTCCCTAATGTTTAATTTGCCAGAGCCTGAAGCAGAAAATTAAACCCCTCTATTAACCACTTCCAAGCAGAATCCATTCTTTCCACGAGCCCCATTTTTCTGCCTTCTGGAGGTACAAAATTGCCTTCAAGGATGAAAGCTGAGGATTCACTGATACTCTGCCACATTTATTGTCAACTTTATGTTGTTCCCCAGGGGTGTGCACACGGGAACCTCCTTTCTACATCATCACAGAGTTCATGACGTATGGGAACCTGCTGGATTACCTGCGGGAGTGTAACAGGCAGGAGGTGAATGCTGTGGTGCTGCTGTACATGGCAACTCAAATCTCCTCAGCCATGGAATACCTGGAGAAGAAGAACTTCATCCACAGGTAGGAAGGACAGTGTGAGCACCCTTGAATCTCGAGCACAGAACAACCCTTGATGTATTTTCCTCCCTTTCAGGCTATCACAGCATTGATTTGTGTCATATACTTAACACACTAGTGCAAATCTGGCACAGTCTATTAACCTGTCCAAAGGATGGGTTTTCTCTCAGGGCTTTTCTCCTGCCTTTGAAGTAGATGCAGGTGAAAGACACCTCAATACTTATATATTTTGGGCAAAGCCTTAAATATGAATTTAAGCCCACAGAAATGGACTTTTAATAGACCAGACAAGCCACTTCCTTGTTTCTAACAGCCTTTCAAACCAGCTGCAGTTGGTGATGCTGGGTGTGTGCAGGTCCCCGCAGCAGAATCATCCTCCGAGCACTGCCTCATCCCCTGTTCTTTCTTGTTTGGTTCACTTTGTTTTCCACTGCAGGGATTGTTCCTTGCTATTGTCCAGATTGTGTATTCACTTTAATAAGCATCTCTGCTGTCGTAAAAGTCTCAGGGACTCTGACCTTTAAAGTGTGCTGCAATTATGGCTGGAGCTTTGCGTTCCTTGTCTGCAGAAATGGGCTCCTGGCAATGTAATGACACATCCTGAGCCAGGGCTCGAGAGGAGCTGAGCTTTGTACAAGATGCTCTCGGTGTCGTGGCGTGACCTTTCCTGCCCAATTAACTGGAATATGGAATTAGCACGTGTTTTTTTCATAGAGACAAATATGAAGATCGTGTGTAAAGTTCTAGGTGCTCTTCTAAGCCATGAGTTGCCTTTGCTGCTTGAAAGGCCTGGTTAAATGCTGCTATCAGTCAATAAATTGAACAGTGATGCTGCCAATTAAAATTTCCAGCCTTTGATTTGCTCTGTTGAAAGGATTTTGTCCCTTCAGCCTGCAGGAAGTAAACTTTAAAAACTCCTTTGTGTGAATCTCATTTGTCTTGTCTGCCATTCATTTCATTTCCTCTTACTTCTGATGGCCCATTTATCTAAAATAAATAGTAGCGTTTTTCCTTATCAGCCACCCCCATAACCACCTACCCAATTATTTGAAGAGTGTTGTCACAATTCACATCCATGGATTCAAATGCTGTGCTCTGACCTCATTTAATGAATCAGGAAGGAGGAGGAATTTGATTATGGAGAGGAGCTTTTATTTAGATACACATTGTAGTAATCAGCATTGATAAGAAGGTACATTCAAAAACACTGTGAAATTTAAATGGGCATCTAGTAAGATGTACTTTTTTCTGTTTTTTTAATTTATTCTGATTGAGCAGAACAGGCAACAGAAACAGCAGTGTCTGCCTCATATCTGAAGATTAATTAATTTTTAGTTCAACGTGACATAATCTGGAAAAGTGTTTTTAACCTAATATTAGGAGAAATTTCCTTCTGTGCTTTACATTTTTATCCTCCTGAAGCATTTCCAAGGATGCAAACAGCATCTGCAGGCTAGGGAAGTGGCAAATGCAACATGCACATCTCTCACCTGCCAGGGTGGGGCCAGTGGTGGAAAAAAATGTGGAGAAAAAGTTAAATCTGCATATTGCCAGCATTTGAAAATGCCAGCACCGATAGCAGAGGCTCTTGCAAAGGCCAAATGCTGGTTGTGAACAAGTTGTGTTGCAAAAGGTGGTTCACCAGGGGGGAGAAGGAGCAGGACTGGGAAGCTCCTCCTGGTGCTTAAGCAAGGACTGGAAAAGGAGTTCTGGAGAATGACTGGTGTTGGCTGGGGTGACTGAAGCGCTACAGAGGTGGGCAAGAAGTGAGGAATTGAAACTCAGTTTATTCAGTGCTCATCCCCAGCTATTGATAACTTGAGCACTGACATTTCTTTGAAATATTTTTATCCTGAGGGTGGCAGCTTTTATNTGACAGTCTTACGAAGACAGACTGGAAAATAACTTTCCCTCTTGTGTGTGTGCGTGTAACTCCAGAATTTCTGTGTAATATTTGGATCAAAATAATCACACAGGCCCAGGTTTCTTTGGGAACAGCAGGCTTCCTTGCTATCGCTCAAAGTGAGATGGTAAAGACTTTTCTCATTGCCTATTTTTGGTCTTCTTTTTAGGGACCTTGCTGCCAGGAACTGCCTTGTAGGGGAGAACCACTTGGTGAAGGTGGCAGACTTTGGCCTGAGCAGGTTAATGACGGGCGACACCTACACAGCCCACGCTGGAGCAAAATTCCCCATCAAGTGGACTGCACCAGAAAGCCTGGCCTACAACAAGTTCTCCATCAAATCCGATGTCTGGGGTAAGAATTTGCATGGACAGATTAATGCAGGTGATGGTCTTCTTTTCTAGGGTTGTGAAATGAGGCTGTTTGTGGAACACTGCAGGAGGGAGCAGCAGGTTCCCTGGTTTGAGCCCCTGTGAGCTTGTCAGAGTGCAGGAGCTAATCTCTGCTTGGGCAGTCTCAGAGCAGAGCACAGAGAATGCCCACCTGATTTTATATATTTGAGTTGTTGGCAAATATGAAAAGTAAAGGATACTGTAACATTTATAGAAATGTATGAAATGGGGCTGAAGGGCACCAGTGCTACTGCCTTGATGGAGTTTTGTACAGGACTATGGAGTGATGCATTATTATAGAGCCAAAAACTTTGTAACTACTTCAAGCAGTAAAGAATCTGGTTCTTTTATGTTAAAAAAAAATAATTATGTGTGTATCTGTCTAGTGATAGCTTCAAGCTCGTCTTTCTGCATTTTAAAAGAATAATCTTTGGAATGAGATGAGGAGAGCAGAGGGAAAATTTGATGACAAATGGTTATTGAAGAGCCCTGAAGTGCTGGTGATAAGAGTAGGCTTAGCTAAATGGAGCTATATTGTATCAAATCTGACCACAGAAAATCTCATTGTACTTTTATCAGCCTTTCTTTGGGTTTTATATCTCTACCATAGCTGTTGGTCAAATTCTCAAAAGTGCCCAGTGACATGAGATAGAAGTTAGTGAAATGTGGTCCCAAAGGCACTTGGAAAATGATATCCTGAGCATCTTCTATGTATAAACCAACAGACAGAAGTAAAGCAGAGATGAAGTTTTCTACAGTCTCTGGAAAAATGTGCAGAGAAAGGTTTTATGTTGAAGAAACTTTTAGGTAGATGGCTGATGTAAAATGTATTGTAGATGGAGGAGGAAAAGCCAAAAGAGTATGGGATTGCTGACCAAGGTGCTTCTGCTGCTTTGGGTTTCCATGTGGTGTCAGCTGCTGAGTATCTGCCACAGTCTTAGGATGTTGCTTTACTGCTGTGGTGGCTGCAGGATCCCTGATGCCTTTCAGTAGCAGAGTACTCGGGGGAGGAAAGATCCCAAAGGAATATGGGGTATCTTTAGTTAGGGTTAATGTAACCTCGGGAAGCAGAATTGGGGCAGTGGACTTTGGGATCTCATCTGAGATCAGCTGTCCCCGGAGGCCAGGGCTGCTGCTGGGCACGCCAGGGTTTAGATGTTTTCACCTCACTGCCTCAAGACAGCAATCAAAAGAAAATTGTGCACAGAAATGTCTAATGTAAATTGCCCTTGGTGGCGTTGCCATGTAATGTGATGTGATTTCCTTACTTATGCAGAATTGTAATCGCTTTCTCTTCAGGTTAAGAACAGAATAGGGTGACTGAACTAATTACATGCAGGTTGTTGAACTGGTGTTGGGTTTATTTGGATTANGGTTAAGAACAGAATAGGGTGACTGAACTAATTACATGCAGGTTGTTGAACTGGTGTTGGGTTTATTTTGTGTGCCTGACTCCTGGGTTAGCTGCCTGACCCCACTGCTGACCTGCATCCCCACTGACTGCTGCCACATGAATGCCTGTTCCAAGACCCTTTTTGTGCTCTCCCTTCTCCTATTCAGCTTTCCCTGGGACCAGAATGTCTCACCCTCACCATATCTTACTGGTAACAACTGCTGAAACTTTCCTTTCACTGCTGCCTCCCAGATTCCCTTTCCAGACCACACTGCAGCTAAGCAAGGGCACCCCAAAAACACTGAGCTATTAAAATGTGCGAGTCCTCCAGGGAGAGGTTGCAAATGAGAGGAGCTGCCACACTGAGGGAGCGACTGCAGTGCAGCAGTGAAGCGGTTTCAGCTAATCCACTGTGAAGTCTCTTAATTGTGCCTCTAATAGGACTTGAAGGATCTCAAGGCGTTCAGGTTTGAGACAACTGATACATTGAAAATTAGTCTAATTCTACCCTGTCATATCGCAGGAGACTTGTCTGTGCTGACGGAGAGGCTTGTTACGCTTCTTTAACATTTAAGCTGCTGCTGAGCATGGGATCTGAGCCACCCAGGGCTGGTCTAAGTGTGCAGCACTGTTTAGTGACTGCTCCCACTAAACATCCTCTCAAATTCAAGATGAAAACAAAGCTTATTGATTTTTTTCTCCTTTTTTTCCTATTTTTTCCCCAATTTTTTCTGCATTTTTTCCCAATTTTTTTTCCCTTTTTTTCCCATTTTT
>VZUA01055497.1:0-14905 GCA_013401035.1 Horornis vulcanius
TGGGTTAATGTAAAGGTACCGCAGGGGCTAATAGAGAGGAAGAAAATTGATACTGGTTTTGCAGTGTTTGTGCTGCAGAAACGTGTACAAATGCTTCCCAGGGAAAGAGTGAAACAATCTGATGCAATATTAAAGCCAAAAAAAACCCACCCAACAACAAACAAACAGCCATGGGGACGCAGGGGCTGGTAACAGTTGTTTGCATGGCTGTAAATCAGAGCAGACTGCACAGGTATTTGTGCTTAGTGCTACATTTCACTGCAGCTGAAAGGAAAGGACCCTTGTGAGATGGTAGGAATTGTATGGGAAATTTTTGTTTGAATTGTAGCAACATGATTATTGTGTCAAATGCACTTTGGTGTTCATCCTTTGGGTCACAAGAGGGGCAGATTTGACCCTTTGGGACGAATACTCTGGGGAAATTAAAACTGGCTATTAAAACTAAATATAGTTGAAAAGGCAATGGTAACATTTTATACACTATGAGCATGTTCTATTCTTTACAGAAACCCATATCTGTAAAAAAGCAATTAGAAGTGTTTCCCTTAAAAAAAAAGGCAATTGAACACAGTGAATGAACTGCAGGAATTGTACAGTTTCCAGAAAATGGTGGTAGTGAAGCATTTGTGGGATCCATAAAGTCACCATAAATTCCTAACTGAATATGGATTCACTCTCCAACTCTAAAACCACAAGATTTATTTCCTGCTGGCAGGGGAGGTAAGGTTCTCAGAGCTGGATCTGCCTGGAGCGTGCCAGCAGGTGGGGGAAGCACTGGCCTGCTCCCAAATGTTCAGCCTTCCCAACACCACCTTGATTGGCCACGTCCTTTCGAGATGAGAAGACAGGGCTGGGGTTTGGTTTTGTTTGAAGACCTGTCTGTGCTCTCAACACTCACATGGGAAGTTTGTTAATGCACAACACATGCTATTGGGAAAGAGGCTGAGGTAGTGGGACACCACTGGATCAAGTTTTGGCACCAAGTGCTGGCTTTGAAGTCACACGAGCTCTCTCTGCACGTGGGGATGCCCAAAGGTGCTTTCCATGGTGTGTGGTGCAAACCTGAACAGCTTCCCATTGACAAGGGCAGGGTGACAGGACAAGGGGGAATGGCCCTCAGCTGAAGGAGGGCAGGGTCAGATGGGATAGGAGGAGATAGGAATGGTGAGGCCCTGGCACAGGGTGCCCAGAGCAACCTGGTCTAGTGCAGGGTGTCCCTGCCCATGGCAGGGGTTGGAACCAGATGATCTTTAAGGTTCCTTCTGACTCAAACCATCCTGGGATTCTATTCTATGGTAAGAGTTGTTTTGTTTCCTTTCCACGGAATTCCCTTTGTCCCCAAGACTGGAAGTTTCATGGACACATGCTCTCAGGAGGGAAGGTGGAGGCTTCCCTTGGTTTGNTAATGAAAGCTGACGTTCTGGAGCACAAGTCAGCAGGAAGTGGGGGTAAGTTTATTGGCTGTTTTGGTGGGGCCTGGAGAATAATTTTGCTTTTCTCCTGCCTTTTGTCTATTCAGACTGTAAATTCATTGAAGCAAGGACTGCTTTCTACTGTGTCTTTATAGCACTTGCAGCAATGGATCTGTGCTCTCAGCTAAATCCCCTAAGGCTTAACAAAATATAAATTAGGATAATGGTATAATAAGTTAAATGTTAAATGGTCATGAGGGGTGGTTTATTTACATGAATTATCACCTTAAAAAAACAAACAAAGTCCTTCTGAAATCCTGGTGGGAGTTTTAGCTTTGTGGCAAACACTGCTCATTATTCTACCGTACTGAGAAGACAGAGCAGTCTTATAGAGGTTGTGCCCTGTTTTAAGGAGGAGGTTATGGGCTGGTTTCTTATACCTTCGAGCACTTTTCTGTACTTAAAAGGGCTACAGGAAAGCCTGAAAGGGATGTTTAACAAGGACATGGAGTGATGGGACAATGAGGAATGGCTTCAAATTGACAGAGGGCAAAGATGGATTGGATAGTAGGAAGAAATCCTTCCCTGTGAGGGCAGGCAGGCCCTGACACAGGGTACCCAGAGAAGCTGTGGCTGCCTCTGGATCCCTGGCAGTGCCCAAGGCCAGGTTGGACAGGGCTTGGAGCAGCCTGGGACAGTGGGAGGTGTCCCTGCCATGACCTCTATGGTCCCTTCCAACCCCAAAATTCTGTGATTCCATGGTGATTTCAGGCTTCCTGTGCTCCAAATTTCTCTAAGCTGAGTTTTCTGTTAACAGTGGGAAATTACTCCTTACAATTCTTTTCCACAGACTTGAGTGATTGCTTTGTGTTCAACAGTGCCTTGGGCAGAGCTTTGACACCCAGGAATATATCCTAGGAACATAAAATAAATTCTCCCTCCTTGAGGCTCCTATACAGAATAATCTTCCATCTGTTTAAGAGAGAATGCAGTGCTCAGCTGGGCAGATGTGACAGAGATGTTCAGAAAGTCCCCAAAGATCTAGAGCAGATCTGCTCATCTATGTTGTGTGAAAAATTATAATCCTACTCGTGTTCCACAATCTGCCAAATCTGAGCCCCCAGCTGCAGCTCATTCTCCTGCAGGCAAACCCAGAGTCTGTCACATGCAGCCCCTCAGGAGCTTTGCTTGGGGCAGTGCTGACACTGATGGGCACATCCATAGTTCAAGGAAAACTGGTCTGCAGATCTTGCTTTTAGTGTAGTTAAGATGATGATCGAGATGAGATCACTGAGAAGGGACCTCATCAACGTCTGTCAGTGTCTGCAGGGAGGGCTCAGAGCAGAGACCAGGCTCTGCTCTGTGGGGCCCAGCAGCAGGACAAGAGGAACCAGCAGGAACCCAGGAAGTTCCACCTGAGCAAGAGGCAGAACTTCTTCCCTGTGCAGTGCCTGAGCCCTGACCAGGCTGCCCAGCCAGGGTGTGGAGTCTCCCTCACTGGAGATGTTCCAGAACAGTCTGGACTCAACCCTGTGCCCTGTGCTCTGGGGTGACCCTGCCTGTGTGGGGTGTTTGAGTCCCTTCCAGACTGACCCATCCAGGGATTCTGTGATCAGCAGCAAACCTTTCTTCTACACCCAGATATTCTGTCCTTGTACGAATCAATGGCCTGTCTGTCTGTCAGTGCTGCTGTCACTTTCAGGTGACCTGCCAGCTGTGTTGTCAGGGCAGCTGGAGGCCTGCTCTAGGCTTTGCAGTGTGAAGCAGCCCTAAAGCTGGTGAATTCTCCTACCACAAACCAGCCCTATTTACAGGTTTCACAGTGATGGGGTGCACATCCCGCATCCCTCCCCACTCCTTGATGGCTCCTGGAGGCCAGAATACCCTGGCTGCTTTCTAGCACTCTTTGATTCCAACATTTGTGTACCTGCCTCTCTGAAGCACCCGCTCCTGTGATAGATCACCCTTGTTTTTCCATTTCCAGAGCAGACAGCACAGTTCAGACATGCCAGAGAGCCTCACTCCAAATATAGACCAGTGTAAGAGAGCCAGACTGAAGCCAGGGGTCTGTCAACAGATAGTCCAGCTTGGGAGGAGACAGGGGTAGGATTTGCTGTCAGCTCCATGCCAGTGACAGCACCACGATGTTACTTGTAGATTAATGTGGGAGAAGGTCTTTGCCGACAACCCCTGCAAAACAGCTCAGCTTCAAGTGGAATTACAGTGGTCCTTTTAGATCAGTGTACTTTTGCCAGCTGATCCCCAACAGCACTCCCAGCGGTGGGGAAAGCTGAGACTATTACTGTAAATACAAAAGGAAGACATACTTGGCATCCCTTTACATTAGAGCTGGCTCAGAAGAACGTCTGCGTAGCTGCTCCACTGCCAAGATGGATTGTAGTCAGATAGTACACATTGCAAAGGAACCAGAGCACACACTGAGATCTGTTGGGGTTTTTTAACAATAGTTTATTTGTGTTTCAAAGGGATAGTTACAGGAATCCAGATCAATATGCTTGTCCAGAACTGTGCCTTCCTATTTTAGGGCCTGGATGAATAGGAGGTTACTTGAGTTCACATGCATATTGAGGGACCCGTGCCTGTGGTAATGCAGCTTCCCAGGCTTGTTACTTTTCCTTTTTGAAAGTGAACGTGAAAGAGCTGCAAGGCTGAAGTTGGCATTGTTCTGGTTCCTGAAGTTTTAGGGGGTTTTTTTCCGGCAAAGTCCGTGTGGCATTGCATGTTTGAGGCTCTTTATGAACGTGAGGTCGTGTCTCAACAGGAGGTGGCAGGAGCTGAGCCGGCCCATTTGGACCAGATCAAACACTTCTGAAAGGGAAGGAAGATGGGGGGTTTCAGTTTAAAGTTCTGATTATTTCTTTTTTTTAAAGGGAAAATTATAAAAGTTCAACTGCTTTGATGAAAAGTTCAACTGCTTTGGTGTTTCCCAACCTTATGTTCTGAAACCATCCGTGTGTTTTCATGGTTTCAGCACTCTACACCATTTGGTGGGACAAGAAAAATGGTTGACTGATGGAGTTGGTTTCATGGGACTAAAAAATTATGTCTAGTTGTTTCTGTTTCTGAGATCTTTTGAAAATGCAAACAATGAGTTATAACTTCTTGGAATTAGACCGGGAAGAGCTTTGAAAATCTGGTTTGTGCCCTGTTTTTTTCTCTTCTGATCTTGATATATTTTTAAGGGACACAGGCAAAACAGGAGTTTTAATAGACAGAGGTTCTTAGATGCTCAAGGTAAGAGTAAGATATTTCTCTATCTAGAATTTCAAGCCCTGATTGATAGCAGGCAGTACATTTCTGACAGTTTTAAGCAAGCGTGTGCCACTGCTGCACCTGGGTTTGTGGGGACAAAATCATCTCCTTTACTCGAGCATATGCTAATGATGGATTACTCTGCTCGTGCTTTGAATGGTGCCACTGCATATTTTGTGAAGTGTAGACTCAACAAAGGATATCAGCAGACAGAGGAGTTTCTCCTGAATTTCAACCTATGACAACTTTCTCAGCACACACTGAGCTACGTTGGTCCAAGGGACTGCCTTGACGGGTGCGTGCCGGTGCTTCAGAGGTCGAATTCTGGTGTCATCTGGCACATTTCTGATGTCTCTGCCCTTACTGATGACATCCTGTTACATGAAGAATTTTGGCTGGTGCATGGTGTTCTCCTTTCAGCTGTTTTGCATAGCTGAGGAAGACTCCATCCTGACTAAGTGCAGTTGGCAGCAGCGTGTCTGGTCTTTGTGTGAGAAGGGTTTCTTGGCTGATTTTTATGCATTTTTTTCCTCCTTCCCCCATGTGTTTGTGCACTGTTGATGGATGTCGGGGCAGTCACTTGTGGTGACAGTGTTGGAGGAGCAAGAAGCACCGTGGCAGTCCCAGGGGAAAGCAAGAGAAAGGAGTGGTGGTGCAACAGCCCTCACTGTTAATAGCATTAAAATGTGAATGATTGGGAAAGTTATGGAAAGTCCTCAGTTTGTCACCGATTTTATTGGTCTGTTTTGACCTGAGCTGATGGGATGGGAGACTGTGGAAGTCTTCTTAGTCACCCCAGCCCTGTGAGGGGAAGCAATGGCATTACAGGCTTTGAAGAAGCAAGGGAAGATTTCCAGATATGCAGGGATGAGGAACCAGGCATAATTGTGGGGGATATTATGAGAGTGCAGCTCTTCTCAGATTTGACTTGCTCTAAAAATAAAATTTTAACATATTTCTGACCCCAAAGAAATCAGGGGCTGGTCCACCAATGCTGTGATGAGAGGGACAAAGTGAGCACAGTCCAGAGGACTCTTGCACAATCCTTCCTGGCCCTGCCTTAGGACTCAAAGTCCCTTGCTGTCCTGAGCAGAGTAGAAAACTTTGTGCACTGACATTGCCTCGCAGATAACTGGCTGGGAATGGATTCCTTTAGGCCTTATTCTCCACCTCCACCCACACTTTGCAGTTCCAGAGTCACCAAAGAAAGTTTTAAAATATTCTGCCAAATGTTTTCTCAGTTAATTTCTTTAGGCCTTTTGGTATTTAACCCCTATTTTGATTCTTGATTTGCTTTGTCCCTTAAGAAAATTTCTCTTCTGGGGGATGATCCTTAGGCATTGGATATCTAGGAGATTGTACAGAGACTTTCTTAGGAGTTGTCACCTTACAAATACTCACAGGGAGTGTTTTCTCTGCACACATTTGTGACCTGGGAGTTCTACTTACCACTTCTTGATGGGAATCAAATCAGGTTGCATTTCAACACCTCTTGAAGAGAGGGGAGGCACGGCACTGACTGCATTGCAGGGAAACATCCCACAGCGTCTTGTGCCTGCTCACTCCTCGTTCCTCACTTTGTTTTTACTGCTCCTTGAGTCAAAGGACCAACCTCCATCTGCCCCTGTTCAGCAGTAATGTCACTGAACCTGAGCAATGACTTAAATTCAGAGGAGTTCTTGCTTTGGTGTAACAAGGAGCCTTTTGCTTCTGCTTTCTTGTGCTTTGCACAACTTTTGGAACAAACCGTGGCTCAGGATTTGTGTGTCAAGTCCACCTGTGCTTTTGGTTGAAGAATGGGAGAGGACATTGTGCCACTTCAGGCACAGCCCAAGTCACTTAATCCGCCCCTCACCCTCAGATAAACCTGCCTGGGACATGCTTCCAGCCCCTCCTGGCTTCTGGATGTAGAGGATCATGGTCTGTCCCAACAATGGCTCTCCCCACCCCAGGGTGATGGAGTACAATAACTTTGATGCACAGGCAGCTGTTCTTGCAGGAAGTTTACAACAACATGCTCATTTATCAACGTTTCCTATGAGTGTGTGGCTGGAGAGGGATAAACTCAACACATTCATTCCTTTAGGAGTTAATCTTGCCTCAGCAAGGAGGCTGGGGGAAAGCAGGAGAGCTGTTCTGCACACCCAGGGCAGCTCACTGTGAGGTGCATTCTGATGAGCTTCACCTCGGCTCTGCAAAGCCTTGGCTTCCTCAGCAGCTCTGCTCCTCAGCATCCCAGGAGAAACCCCAAATAAATTACCAATTACATTCTGTGCCTTAATTAAACAGAAAGGTGGGCATACGCTCCAGCTTCACTGGGAGCCACAGCATTAACTAATCTGAATGATGTCAGAGTCAGCAAACTGGGGCACTGCTCTCTGCTTTTCTTCACGTGGCAGTGATTCACCTCACAGATCCCTCTGTGAATGGGGAGTTCTGTGTCCTCCTGTCCTGCCCAAGAGAAGTTTTGAGACTTGGGGCTGGTATGAAGAGCCTTGAGCAGCTGGTAATGTCACAGGGAGCCCCATGCCATTAAGGGCTGCCTTGGAGGTGCTCAGGATGCTGAGCCCTGTGTGTAAGACCTGATATTAAAGCAAGGAGTGTCTCCAAAATTTGCGCCACAGAGGGAAACATTGGCAACATGACAGGAGCCCAAAGGTTGTGTTTCATTTGCATGTGTATTTGCATAATTGCAAATGCATGAGATGCACGTTAATAATCACTCTTGCATCTTTATCATTCTCAATAAGTGCAGAGGAAATTTCTTGCTCTTGGAGTGCATCAGCAATAAAAACCTGCAGTGTCCTCATTCTGTAATCGCAGGGAATTAGGGACACCTTGGGAGAGACATGTTTTATCATTCTGTTGATGTGTTTGCCCTTAAACCTCTAGTCCATAAAATTTAACTCTGGACTCGTTTTGGGTAAGAGAAATTAACTGTGAAGGAAAAAGCACATTGACTTTTTTATGCTTAGAGGGGGTATTTTGAGGAGCTTAAAGAGGCTGGGACATGGATCCTAATGAATTTTAGTGAAAGTTCCACTCTCTCTGTTCAAAGCCTTAGCAAAACCTCATGGGGCATGACCAAGGATGTGTGTGCATCTTTTTGGGCATATAAAGATTTTTTGGGACTGACTCAGAGTGTTGAGTTGGATGAAGCTGTTTGCTCCAGATGTATGGTCTGATACTGTCCCTTGCCACAAAGACTTTTATTTCTCAAGTAGGCAGAACCCAAAAAAGATTGGAAGAGTAAATGCAAAGTCAGAGGGTTTTGCATATTGGAAAAAGCTCTTCTTTCCCAGCTTCCTTTTTTTTTTTTTTTTTGCTTCTTTGTTTTTTGTTTTTAACCTTATCAACTAAATTTCTCTAATTCTTGAGCCTGTATTTACTTTACAGTTGTTCCTTCTGACACCTCTGCCCTGCATTTCATTGTGATGGCACCACTAAGCTGCTGAAAATCACAGTGGCTGTTTTTGGAGAAGGATTTTGGAGATTTCTGCAGGTGAGTAAATGATGCAGATGTTGCAGGAGGGACAGGACTCTGATGGCCTGGATTCGATGGACCAGTTCTGTGTTCCAGCCTGAAAAGTCTGGGCTTTGCTCGTGTACTTCTACAATGTTTTTGTTACAGTTGGCCTGAAAACGAGAACTCAGTTCAACAGAAAACATTTTTTGACTTTCTAATGTTTGTTTTCATTTTTTCTCAGATTTAAATCTTTCAACATTTTTCAGGTTGGGGGAGATGGAAGGATCCAATTACAACCATCTGAAACCATCACTGTCCAGTGGCTTGGATTGAGATGACTCAAATTCAGAGTCTTCCTTTTCT
This sequence comes from Horornis vulcanius, assembly GCA_013401035.1. Taxonomy (NCBI): domain Eukaryota; kingdom Metazoa; phylum Chordata; class Aves; order Passeriformes; family Scotocercidae; genus Horornis; species Horornis vulcanius. Next base: position 8,515 of record VZUA01055497.1, read on the forward strand.
TTATCTGGGCCTTGAGTCAAATCTAGGTGGGTACTTTAATCATGTTAGAGGGCATTCTAGAATAGATTTATGAATTATATCTTGGTCTTCTTTTAAAACAAAAGTGTAGCTGACACTTGTCAATACACTGTTTGTTTCAAGATTTTCTCTAAAAAACAAATAAATATCAACAGGAATCATTGATATTCTTCCTTTATCTTCTCTGCTGTAGATGTTGTAATTATGGAATATCAGCTTAATTGGTAGAGACAGGATAGGTTATGAATTCACTGCTGCAGCATCTCAGTCTAATTTCTCTCTTGGGATGCTGCCTCCAGAGTTGTCTCAGTGAAAAAGGAAATCTTCATTAATTTGTCCAAGGAAGAAGCACACAGCCTGTGCAGAAGGGGACAAGCCACTCTCAAGCCTTGCTCAGCGTGAGAGGAGTCTCATGATTTTTCAACAAGCAGTGCCATGTTTCAGCACCTGCTTTTCCTCAGGAAGATGGATTCATTGCTGTTGATCGACTGTTCCACTGCACAGTCTCTCAGGGATCTGGGAAACTGCTGAGCTTTGGCAGAATTGTCTTTGCACTTCCATTTCAGATGTCTTCAAATGTTTCTAAACTTAACACGTAGGAGACTGAGATGGCATTGATTGGTTTCTGTGAGGCAGAGATCTCTCATTTTCCTTCAGCGGGATTTCTCTTTACCCTTCAAATAATGTTTGTGCCCTCAGAGTCATTGTGGCTTCCGTGCTTACTTTGAAACTGTATTGATCATGTAATTAAAGTGTCTTCTGCCCACCTCAGGAATCCAACAAGATTGAGACCTAGGCTTCCTTGTCTGGTTTCAGAAACCTCAATCTGTCCTTCATTTAAATCTTAACTCCCAAGGCAATTCTTGCAGTTGCTTGCAGGCCTTGCAGCCTCCTCAGAGTCTGCAATGTGCAGAATTTAGTCAGATTTAGATGGAGCTCAGTCTGCTCTGTCTTAATTCCAGTCTTGCATTGCAACTGCCTCATGTTAGTGGTGGTAGTAGACTGCTGTCCAAGGGAGATTTGAGGAATCACTGTGCCAAATGCATGGAGATACATTCCCTTGGCTTTCTCTCACTTCCAGCAACACAATGGGAATGATTCTAATACTTTTTTTTTTATTTAAAATTATGCATCTGATGGAAAGATGAATGCAATAATCATCATTCACTGTTCAAACCCATCATTGGGTCACTTCATACTGTTTGTGGATGATGCCAAAGGTGTTTGGACAAAAACCCCTATGGAAAGATATCTGGCTGATTGACTAAATTAAGTATGAAGTGAGCCAATTAAAAAAAAAAAAAAAGGCAAGACAGTCAATCATACAATCTCTTTTCATCTCTGCAATATCTTTCACAGCTGCTACTTCAAAGCCCTTCACAAAGTTATCAATATTTCTAAGAGCTGTTAGGGATAGATAGCACAATTCCAGATGCAACTGAATTATTTTGGGAAAGAAAGGGTTTAAAAAAGATGTTTTAAGGAATAAAATACACACTAGTAGAGGAGAGGAGGCAAGTCCAGAGTGAATGTGAGTACACTCTGGCAGAGAGCTGAGGAATATAATGCAAAAAGCCTATTGGCCAAAAGTTTTCTGTCCAAGACTTCCAAAGTCCAGCATTACCTATAATCATGTCCAATCTCTTGCTGATCCAAAAGTCAATTTTTCAACTCAATTTTGAGTGAAATTAGAAACCCATGTAGAGATCTCAGATTGGTGAAAAAAGCCTGTTACCATGCATGCCAGAGATCATTCCTGCTGCCACATTCTGGACCAAGTGCAATTTCTTCTAATAAAAACATTTCTGGCAAAGCTGTGCATTCAGAGTTAGTGTAATCGAATCTGGATGTGAGGAAAGCATGCAAACTTGCTTCCAAGTCAGCAAGAGTTAGGCAGGATTTAATACTCCATGTATTTTTATTATGATATAAAAAGCTGTTATATTGGTATTTTTAATACATTTATCAAAAGGAAACTGCAAATCCAAAGTCACTTCCAAATTTCCCACTGATACAGGAATGAGTAGCTGAGACAATTCTGAAGTGAACTGAGGCAATGGGATTTTGTAATCCGTGTTCAGCTGCCAGGAGAGCAGTACTTGGGTTTGACTTTTAACCAGTTCTCATTAGACCTGTGCAAACATTTTCCCTGAGCATTTGCTGTAGCGTGAAGCTGATTTTTTCCCCCTGTCTGCTCCGTTCGTGCACATTTTTGTTGGGTTTTTTTTTTTCCTTTCATGAATGTTTTAGCAACCCAGGAGAACTCCTGGGATGACAAAGCCAGTCACCAGTCATGCACCAGCAGCTCCCACCACAGCCAGCACCACTTACTTAGGGGCCTAAGAATAGGAGGCGGCAGACATTTCTATTAAACCCTCTTTTTTAAAAAGAGCTTGGCTCTCATTTACTCGTCTAAATAAGGTCCAGATTTTCAGAAGAGCTCCGCAGATTGCGTGCTGAACACTTGTGAAAATAGAGTCTACATTTCACGTCTACTCTGGGGCTCAAGGCTCGCAGAAAAACCGGCCTCAAGTTTCTTGTTCTTGGACAAACAGGGATGTTTTGGGGATACCTTGGGGTTGGTTCTGCCTGCCTGTGTCGCGGGGTTTCCACCGGTGTGATGCCATCCAGGGCGAGTGGCGGGGCTGAGGGATGCTGTGGCAGGAAGTGGTGAGGGGCCCCGATCCGGGAATCGGGCATTTCCTTCCCCGCTCGGCCACAACGGCCCTCGGGGTCTTTGCCTGGGGGTTTCAGGCTGCTCAAGGGGTATCTGAGGGTTGAAAGGAACAGATGTAGCTTTTGAGTCCTAAAGGTGAGATGCTCTGAAAGGACCTGGTTTTGAGAGCTGCCTCTGTGCTTTGATGCATCTCCCAGGTGAGGTGGGGAGGGTGAAGGCACGCGGGCATTCCTGGGTTGCCTTCTCGGTTGGTTTGTCCTGACTTCTTGGGTTGTTTGTTTGCCTTCTAAAATTCTTGCCTCCAGTGGATTGATGAGGACAAATGCATTAATGCTATAAATGGTGTTTGGGAACTAAGCTAATAGAGAGTGTAAATCCCATCCATCCACTTTAGACCAGCCATGGGGTAGCTTCAGCTTTTTTTTCCTCCTCAGTGCCAACTACTTTTGGGTGCTAAACAACCTGTCCAAAAGGCTGACTGTACTCCAGTAACTTTCATCCTGAAAACCCTAAAACTACACAGCAAATATATTACATAAACCATAGAGGGATCGTTTTACCCATCTTTAGAAAGCAGCCTTTGTGGGTTTGGAAGCTGTGAGCTGAGAACAGCAGTATTATGCAGGAAGCATCATTTTTAATCAGGATGTTTCATCTACAAAGTGAAAGTCCCTTGCCAAAAGCACTCTCATCTCTGACCCCTTATGCAGTGATATAATGTAGTTCCTCCTGGGGCATGAGAGATGCTGAGGTCAGCCTTGCCATGTAGTCTGAATTACTGATATTAAAGAGGATTAAATGGTATTTCTACCACCTGGTACAGTTAATAAGACAGCATCCAGATCAACTGTCTTGAGCCCTGTAAAATAATCATAAGGAGTATACAGTTCTTTAATGGCAATAAAAGTATAATAAGGTCTTCTAAATAGAGCAACAAAAGTTGAACAAACACAGTATTAAAACCCTATATATTATTAGATTTTTTTTTAGAAGTCCATAACAAGGAGATCCTTTGGCACACAAGTACAAAATCAAATTTAACAAGCAAGTTAAATAAGCAATTAGGAGTGGGGATTTTAAACTCCTTTTCAGTCTCAGTTGCTCTAATTCAGCACAAGTGGAAATCTGCCTTGTGTTTTACAAACTCTCACTGGTGATGGCTGTACCCAAACAGTTACCAAAGATTGGTATTTTTACAACAAAAGAGAAGACCAGATTCTCAGGGTGGGTCAGATTCCCCAAAGTGACCCTTCCTTCCATACCACCCTTGAGTCTGAGTGGGTACCCAGGATGTTGGCAACCTGTATTCAGCTTTCTCTTCTGCCTGGGAGAATTCAGATCTAAATCTCCTTCTTTCTAGAAAGATCTTTGACCAGAGAGATGATTCCTCTGCACTGGGTGAGTTTTCCAGTATGGGAGTGGGTTTTACTGGTCTCTGAATCAGAATGCAGGAGTCATTGGATAAGGAGGAGGGGGAAAAAGCAAAACCTGAGGCCTTGTAAAAGTGTTTTTGCCAATGACAGGAGACCTGAGTTCCAGCCGTAACTCCAAGGTTGTTAAAGCATTTTCCATGGCACAGCTGAGCAAGTAAAGAAGCAAAACCAAGATGAGCTTGGGGAGTTGAAAGGAACCCAGTGAGGTGCCTTTAGGGTTGGCAGAAATGTTTTGTGCATAAGAATCCAAATTCAGAATCTAAATCTGGAGATCCAAGTCCTATTTTGGCCTCGTCCTGAAGCACTCAAAAAAATTACCTTGATCTTAAAAAATGCGTATACAGCAAGACATATTTTCTGTTGGATGAACTCTCCAAGGAAACCGTAGTGTCTTCCTAACTCAGCCACTGGGATTTTACTGGCAAATTGCAACTCCATGTGTGAGGTCCTCAGATGCTGCATGTTGGAGGAGCTCCATGACTGATATTGCTGGTATTTATATTTGCACCACTGCCATCTGAAGAATTTGGTCGCTTGTAGCCATAAAGAAGATGAGCTGTCTTCTCAGCTTTTCTAGCTGTTGAATCTGTTGTGGACGTCCTTAAAAAAAGGTGGGAGTTTTAAGCCATTCTCTTCAAATGTTGTTACAAGAGAGATTTTAGAGGGATTTTGCAAAGCTGGACTGGTGTGCTGCCATCCCTGGCAATTCTTTGTTGATAATGGACTCCGCCACCTCTAAAGTCTCTGTTTCTGCAATTATTGGAAATGTCATGGATGGCAACTGACAGACAAAGTAAAGACAACCAACTGTTTTGGAGGAGTGTGGTGCTTCAGCCACATTTTTGCTCTGCCATTTTCACACAGCATCTGTCTTGCTCAGGAGCAAATCCTCGTTTAACTCTCTGCTCAACAGCAGCATAGCAGCAACGCTGGCCCTGCACTCAGCATTAGATGTGTCCCTTTTCATTCTCCTTTGTATGACTGAATATTTCCCTTCAGTTATTTTATTTTTCCCAAAGAAACTTTTATCTGTAGCCACATGTGCAAAACTCTCAAATGGACTGTTTCAAATCTACTCAAGGTCACTGAAAAAAGATATTTTTAAAGTGGCTAGGGCTCTTAAAAGTCCTTTTGGATTCCCCAGAAGCAAAAAAAGCAGCATTTACCCTATAAGCCTTATAGATCAAGGACTTGAGTATCTTTCAACATCCTAAGGCCCGTGCAGACTTTAAACTGGTATTCCCAGCTCATTTGCCAGAAGAAGAAGAAGAAAATGAAATGAACTGAAAGCTTTTGCCTTGAGGTCTGCTGCAATGGGTCTTCTGAAGTCTGGAGTCGGAATTGTTTCAATCTATGTAAATATCGGGAAATTAAATTCCATATGTCCCATGCCAGATGCTCCCAGCTGCTGCTGCTGTGTGGAGAACGGTAAGCAGACAGTTTAGCCTCGTCAAGGAAGGGGGGAACAAAAAATAAAAGGGGAGGAATTGTTATTTTGGGGTCGGGAGGGTAATGTGCACAAGTGGCTATGCCAGTGAGCTGACAAGCCAAATCACTGCACAGTTGTAAGTGCTGCGTGAGCCTTAAAACTGGGAGATCCCAGTGAGAACGCTGCAGTTCTTGGCGTGAGAGCTTGGGCCTAATGTACATTGTTTATTTCAAAGTGTACAGAAATCATGTGCATATGGGAAAGGGTCAGGTTTGGATTGTGAGAGGCTTGAGTGGGTAAATCTGACTTTGTTGTGGCCCAGGAAAAACAGGCCAGAGCAGGCAAAGGTCCATCACTGAACCAACCGGCCGTGGCCAGGGACTGCACACGCCACCCCTCATCAGCCACTGCCACCCTGTCCCTGTGCCAGGCCGTACCCCACTGTCACCCTCATTGTTCAGCCTGGTTTCAGCCTTTAGGCCAGGCCTTATCCCTGCCCTACGCTGGGCTCACACGTTGATTTCATCAGTTTGTTATTTCTATTCCGAGCCTCGCGCCGTGGAAGGGAAAGAAGTAGAACGGCGCAACCGCAACTTTAAACGACCTGTTCTTAAAAAAGCCCCACACACCCTAATGAAACTAGAGATTTAGGAATCCTCGTGGAAACTCCAGCTGCCTAAAAATAGGCAATGCCCCTCTTGTGTCCACAGGGATCCTTTGCCGCGCTCCTTGCTGGCAGTGCCGCCGTGCCCCATGGCGGCGGGAGGCGTGTGGAAGGGCTGGGTCTGGCTGGCTGCTCCTGCCTCCCTCCCCCTTTTTGTGTTTTCTTTTTTT
>VZUA01055539.1:0-10242 GCA_013401035.1 Horornis vulcanius
GGTAAGTGCGGACAGGAAAACAATGTGTGCAGGTATTCTGAGATACGAGATCTATCCAACACACTGAGGTAACTGCATTTCATATTGTTTAACTTGTGTCCATTAGTTTTGTTGCAAATGACACCTCTGATTAACGTTAGATTTCACTACAGGCACCAATTGTTTTGCCACTGACACACATACCTACCACGCACTGCTTAGGTGCACCCCCTCTACAGGCTGTTTAACATCCTTGAAAAATAAGAATAGCTAATTTGCATTTCTAATTACTGATCATCAGTAAGATATTTCTAAACCACGTTTTAGCAGTACAGGTGAGCTTGTTTCCTGGCACCCACTGAAATTTTTCCTCAATGGGTAAGGAAAAGGCAGAGGTCAGAAGCCCTTAGCAAGGGCGTATCTGGCAGCACACAATTCCTGCCTACTGTCACAGGGGTCTGACACTTCCTCCATCAGCGCTGTAAAATGAACTGAAACAATTAGGTGAGCTGGTATTTGTCTTATCCTTTAAAAGATTCAGCAATGAAATTCAATAAAAAGACATTGCTCTACCGACAATATAAGCACACAGAAGCATCTCAGAAATACAGGAAGATGGATGTTGAATCATTACCACAGAAGTGTCATAAGTGATACTGGAATTAACCAATTCTAAGAAGCCTCTAAGTAGTGCTTTTCATTGCTGGCACACCAGGCATTTCCTCTTCATAACAAGAAAAGCCAGTAGGCTGTTTAAGAGCCTAATTACAGGTTATCTACTTCACTGTGCCCATTACCTTTAATCAGAAATAAAGGATCTGTGCTTCAATTTAATTCTAATACATTTGAAAGACTCAGATCTAAAGTTGGAATTGAAGGGCTTGTGTGCTGATGTTAAAATATCCATTTCCTGTGTGCTAGGATTGCAATGTATCTGCTCCAGAAGTGATGATGTTTTAGGGAGAAGTACGAAGGTGCAAAGGCTATGAATATGAAAGTCACATAAGTCAGATTCACAACAGGTGTGAATACAGATAACAAAAAGCCCCTACTACAACAAAATTTCTTTCCATATACACTTACTGAAAAATTACCCAATGTCCCGTAAAATCAGTATCTATACAACTAAATATTTGTGTCATATATTATGACTATTTCAAAAGTTGGAACAATTCCAAGAAACAAGTGACGCTTGCAGAGGGCCAGCGTTCCTTGCAATCTTATTTTTGTCATATTATTTACATCAATGAAACCCATTAAGACCGCGCTGAAACTGTTCTCTTTCTTCAAAGAAAAAGAACAACAATACACACACCACAGTTGCACTTCTAGCAGTATCTGGAGTATGTTGAAAAACTACCGTACATTGCATCATTAAAGCACACTTGCATAGAGCTGTTTGGTGGTTCTAGAAAAAAATTTTGGAAATTTAAGAACTACAATTACTTTTGATGGAGCCAATGACTAAAGCAGCCCCAGTAGATTAGAAATATAATGTAACACCCAAATACACGTTAAAATCTTGGTTAATGAGGCTCTAGTTTAAAACTAAGTGCAGGAATGACATATCTCCAAATTACAGCTCAAACCACAGCTCCATTATGGTACTTGGGTTTCCACCATGGTCCTAAACACTCTCTCTTGCACTTCAAGTCTGACCAATCTGATCAATGATTCAACAGCATAAACCCAAAAATGAGGGAACAAGTAACAGCATCAATTTTAGTTAAAGACATTTGATTTTTTTTCAGCTTCTTAAAAGGAAGCACTCAGAAAGAACTCCTTTTGAAAGAAACTCACCTCTGCAAACTGAAACAATGATGACTTCTGACAGGCTTCTGTAGAATTAGATGCATCAGACTGGCAAGTACTGGAGGAAACCTGAAACAAGGAGTGTGCAGAGTAAGACCTCAAAGGTGCTTCTCTCAAGCTAGAAACAAGAGTGAGCAAAACAAATCATTTAAGAGAAGAAAGACAAGCTAAAGTTTCACAGTCCTGGAAAGATTAAATCTTATTTATATGGAAACAGTTCAGTATCCATTTTAATGCATTTGAAAACTTAGAAAAAGACCACAAAAATACCAGGGATTTTTTTTTTTCTTTCACGATCCTGAACTTGTCAGAATAGTTTTATGCCATAGAATACTCAACGGATTATACTGGACTACACACAACTATCTTGTATTGGTGACGCTATCGACACTGCTAGATCTGTAATTTGGGCTATAATTCTGAGTAAGATTACTTAGAAGGTTAAAAAAATTTGAAGACACGGTTGATGACAGGAATACTTGTTAGAAAAAAATCTCCAATCATAACAGCATGAAAATACGTAAGTAAGTGTAGCACAAGCTTAGAATTTCTCAAATCATGTATCTAAACATACATTTTAGGGGTAGTTTTGAGAAGCAGTGCAAGACAGTCATTAGATCTGAAAGCAAAATACAAAGACACAACTGTTCAAAATGAAAGTTTTACTTGTATTAACACAGATCTTAGCCATGGTATTCTTATCAGCTAGAAGTATGTTAATCAAGCATTATTCTCTAAAGGATACTATCAAATATGACATATTCATTAAATGTCACATTCGAGTGTAAAAGATCTACATGTGTAACTCCTAGGAGAATGAGGTACTGTAAGTATAAAATAAGGTATGTAACATGGCTCGTAGGAAACAGAAAAAAAGGGAAGCTATGTAAGATTTTAGAAAAAGTAACAGGATGGAATTTTTTTCCCTAACAACATTTTTCCCCTCAAAATTTCAGTTTATTTAAAAGATGCAAAATAAATATGGGGCTTTTTCTTATTCCTTGCCTAAACAAGTAAATCAACAGCTTTTATTGGTGAAAGGACATGAGATTTAGCTACTGGCTGCACCTGTTGTTAGCAAGCACAAAGCCCCACAGCACATGCAGGCCTACAGCACGTGCAGCTTGTCCTGCTGCTCCTGCTGCCGTCTGTCTGAGATCCTGAAGCACTGCAATAGCAACAGCAGCATTTGCTTTCAGGAATCTGCTACCCACGCTCCCCTGGAAACACTAAATCCAAGTGTAGCAACCCACAGGCCAAGGGGAAATACACCAACGTGACAATTTGCTTACATACACAAACAAACTTGTTTCTTCCCTGCTATAAAACCGAGCAGCAACAGTGACTCCTGTGATCTATATTTCCACCATATTTATTACACACTGAGCAGGACGTTTTATTAGTGTACAATGGGAATACAGCAAACCAAAGGGCCACAAAGAATGCATTTTTAATGCCTATCTTTTGCTTTTTTAGTAGGTTGTGCTACTGTTTTCACTGAAGTGATGTTTACTCCTGATTACTATCATGTTTCTGCATGGTCTGTTTAAGATGTCTGTGCCTCAGCAGTAGTCTGGACTATACCAGGAAAGCATCTTGCTGCTTTTGAGTGACCCATCTCTGAAGGTCTGAGACTCTGCAGAGCTGTAAATATATAAGGTTGCTACCTACATGTCTGAGCACTCATTTGGTTATTTTAGGCCACTGTGCTGGTGGGATTCTTAAAGGAATAATCAAATTTTAGACTTGTTTCCCATATTTTCTGCAGTTCAACCAGCTGTGAGTAGGGAGCCATTGAACCATGGACCCCAGGAGCACCATGCTGGAGTGGCAATGCCCTTCCAAGAGAGGCTATCCCAGCTCAGCCCCCATAACACAGGTGCTGTCAAGACACTCAGGATGAGCCTCCTCACCACCTCGGAGGCCATGTACAGGGGGCTGGGCACAGCTTGTACACCTGGTGGTGCAACAACCACTCGCTTGGGAGATGTGAAGCCCAGTTTTCCAGAGTTTTGTGTGTAGAGGACAGATTGCTGGTGCTCAATAACTCAGTGGAGATCTTGTGGTTGGAACCACTGTGCCTTTCCTATCAATTCCTGCTACTCTTAGAGAACTTAATGCTGTTGCCTTTACTTGGCAGAGCACTAATTTGAGCATGTTTCTTCTACTTTGCTGTTCCCCAAACATTCTTGACCTGTGGGAAATTTCTTATCTCTAGTACTTCTAACCTTTCCCAGGCTGAACCTGCTCAAAGCATTAAAATAATTACCAGTGTAATGACACAGATAGTGTAATTTTGTACATCTCATTTCCTGCTCTAATAAAATGTCTTCAACATCCCACTTCTGTTTCTTCCTCCCAACCTTCCTTTAAGCTGTACTGAGAGATTTTTCACTTCTGATCCGTACTTTGCACAGACCCTGCATCACATGCAAGTCAGCCTTTTGTTCCCAAAAAGAAGGAAACCACAGGCCTTCCTTTCCCTGTAGGTTACCCTAACCTGCTCAAAAACGATCACAGCGAACAAGGGTGGAGGAAAACCCCTGGGACAGCCACACTGACCAGTGCGAGGCGTTAGCGCTGGCAGACAGGCAGGCTTTGGAGGACGCTCCGGATTTCGGATTTCTAGGCAGTAACCTACAGAAAGTCCACTAGGTGCTGCTGTAAGGCAAGGAAAGGGCCTGACGGACGAGGAAGGAGATTAGCTGGGAGGCGAACGGGCGAGCAAGGAGCGCTGCTCGCCAGGCTTCAGCCTTGCTGCCAAATAACCTGTGGCGAGGACTACCAGGCTTTGCCTGGCAAAGCCACAGCAGCAGACCCGTCCGGCATCTTTGCTCAGGTGTTCAATAAAATATGCTCATCCACCACTGTCTTGTGTAACTGATGAAAGCATCCAAATGCAGGGGGAAACTCGCTGCATATCCACATCCTTTGGCAACTGTGTAAGGTCTGTAGCTTCTCTTGCCTGATTACTAACTCCAGCTGCTGCCTAGAAATCAATCATCTACCAACACTGAATTCTGTTATCAGAAGAGAAACTCTCTAGTCTATTACAAAAATTTTCAAAAATGGGAACATACAGACAATATACAGAGATGGCAAATGAAGCCTCAAAACAATTTTGTAAATATCACTGTTGTGACTCTTCCCATCATCCTGCTGGCAGGTCACTTTGTTACCTGACATCTGGGTTTCTGGCAACTTGGAAGATTAAACACCTCACTTGAAAAAACCCTATCCATTCATTCAGCATACACTTGGCGGAACATCAGCAGGTGTTGAATACTTTTTATTGGATTAGCAGACCTCTAAGTACAATGTCCTTCCAGACCTCTAAGTACAATGTCCTTCACCCTCTCTCAAATGCTGAGCAACACTCTGCCAGTGCTGCCCTCCCCTCCCATTAACAACTTCAAGATTGTCAGAGTATGTAAGACCTGTGCTTACAAGGCCACCCAAGGCTGCATAATCATACACATGTACACCAGTCAATATGGATGTTGACAGGTAATCCTGTGTCTGGCAGATCCCTAGTTTAAGAACCATATACATGTATCTTAAGTGCAGACACACTTTAATGTTTTAGACTACATGTTATAATTTATGTAAAAATTTAGATTACATGTTATAATTTATAGCATTCTTTAAAATATGACACTGTCTGTCCTTTTTAAAAAAATAGAAATGCCAAGGCTTTAAAAGTACAATATGCATTTATATACTCACGTGCATATAAAAACAATACGTATGTTCTCTGTAATAAAGCAACTTCTGAACCTCTTTCACTAACCATACCTCTGTAGTCATCTTAGTACACCATATTCTCTCCCATGTGGATACCAACTCTAATACAACACAACTGACTCCTCTCCACTGAAGAGCAAAGCAGTTTCCCAACTCTACAGTGAATTCTCAAGCTGCTTTCTGAATCTGTCATACCACCTCCTAGAATGTTCTGCTAACCTGCCAGATGCTGGTTTAAGTGTGAGACCATAAGCATGGCCAACCACAGATTCTCCTGAAGGCATGCAAAAATGACCATCTTAAATCTGCTCTGTCCGCACACCTGAGGGTGGGAAGACAGAAGAGCTGTTCACTTACTCAAGTCTAAATAGGTTTAGGATCATTACTGCATTTCAGAAACACATGCCTAAGAAATCTTTGCTCTGTATCTATTCACCACTGAAACATATGAAAATAAAGGAAAAATGAAAGACACACCAGGGCTGCCACGTGAAAGAAACTGAGAAAAGTTTCTCAGCACCTGGACACACAGCTGGAGACTTAGCTGCTGCTAACACACAATGAGGAGGGCTGAATTTTGTTCATCTGGGTCCCTCTAAGAATACCAATCACCCCAATTGATCTGGAGGAAGTATTTTACAAAGGGGATCCTCAAAAAGAATCAGAGATCTGCAGTTTCCTGGGAAAGTGCTCTGTTCCTTAACCACTTGTCAGATAGAGTAGGACAATTAAATACAGTAACTCATTAGTAAGTATGAGCTAAATTATGGGTCATCACGATTCTAACAGTCCACCAACTAGTTTTGTCTTGGCTGTATTCATGGCAATTATTTTGCTCTACATTTTTGGGGAAAGCAGATTACACAGCTTGCTTCTTTGATGTGGAAGGCCAGGTTTCAAAAGAAGACTACAGGCCCAGAAGAGTACAGTGCAGTTTATCCATAAAGTGAATATTTCATCACAAGTCATATTGCACACTCCTAACAAGAAAAACGGGATTTATTGAGGCACATGGGAAGCGTGTCTTTCGCTCAAAATAAAAAAGTTCTGATTAAAATAACTTCCAAGCACTGAAACAATCACACAACATGCTTTTTGATTTAACTCTATATCTGTATGTAGATTTTATTCCTGCACTGCCATCGCAAATCATAGTACTGATCGTTTTGTAAAATCAAGACACCTCCGCTCTCAAGGTCATAGCAAAGACCTTTTTTAAAGGAATGCAGTATCTGTGACAATATACCTTCCTCACATTTAAATGCAACAGCATAATAAAAGCAGCTTCTATGCTCCGAGCTGAGATTACAAGTTTGAGAAGTACAGGACAGTATAATTTTAGCACAAAATAATTTCTTTTCACTTCTCTGTCAGATTGGCTTGAGTGTTTCTTATTTTTCATGCTGCAGCACAGAAGGCCAGTACACCCTCAGCACAAAACTTCCATGGCTAAAACTGGTCTGCAAAGCATTGAGGAGTCCTGGCAGTACAGGTGCAATACTTCTCACTACACATATAGAGCAAGTTAATTATTACTTTTCCTCCCAATAAAAACATCAACAACAGAAGAGAGCTCTTTCCTAGAGCTAGAGATTTATGGCAGTGACTACTTATTATACCCAACAAAGGAGCCACCTTTTGAATAGGTTTCCAAGTTGGCCTAAAAAACATATGAAATTAATAATCAGAAAGGCCAGAGATCTCTGCACTACTGGAGATATGCACAAACACTTGCTAGACTCCCTTGTAAAAACATAAAACACGTTTGTGATGGTAACTGAACTACAAACTTCTTTTTAGACATAAGGATTTAGTGAACAGAAGCAGACTGCAATACTTCAATTACCTGTTAGCACTTGCATGGTTTCAGAATGATGCTGACTTTGTAGGAAATTATTTATTTATTTATCTGTTAGTGCCAAGGCCACGGTTGTGTGAGGCATTGCACAAGCATATAAAATCCTTGCCCAGAAAAGCTTGCAAACCACCTGCTTGTTAACAGTCACTGTATTTCAACCCTTTTACCTCTGACAATGTCTCTTCATGGGGCAAGCTTGACTGGTGTGCATAAGTATCAGCAAGCTAATACTGAACTGTGCTCAACCTCTACATTTACAGCTGGGATACAAGAGTCACACTTCATTCCCAGCTGAGGTTACCTGAGATGTGTCCTAACTTTCACTCCCTACTGGCCAAATACTCCTCTTACAAGCTCTTTAAACTGAGAGCCTGTGGTAAGAGAGGGAAGAGAGTTCCTTACCTCTTGTGCAGTAAGTGCATGTTCCCCTGCTAGAAGCAGCATACTCAGGCCTCCCATTTGTGTAGGATCTGTTAAAAGAGTAAAACGGAGTCTTAAGTTGATTCATTTACTTGTTTAAAAAACCTACCACTTGCACCACTAAAGCCCCAGAAGACTACTTGTCACACACACTCTCAGCAAGCTGCCATAAAAGGCAGTTCAAGAGAATCACAAATAACCATTTCTGTACCCTCTGGGAAGGCTTTCAAAGCTGTTTGAAGGATTTAATTGGATTTGTGTGCTTAACACCCCATTGCATGGATTTACAATTCTACTGCCAAAGGTTTTATGTACTGCAGAGATGAATATCTTTAAAACAGCAACTGTAATGATCTCATACATAAATATACACAAAGATGCTCTAATAATGGACAGGTTTGTAAGTCGGTGGGTGCTCCTAACAAGGGAGCGGTTCCTTCCTTGGCGACAGAACAAATAAAAGGATGGAACAAAACAACATGATCAAGCTCTGAAGCAAAATTTCTATTTTCATTTATCTTTAATTTAGAGCTGTATTTAGTGGTGAAAAGTGCCAGCCTGACAGCTCTGAAGCATGAAGCCAGAACAACACAAGCACTGGCCAGGCAAGCTGCCTGCCTACTTGTTGCCCTGCCAATACAATATATAATTGAGGAATGTAAAATGGAGATATAAATGTTCTTTCTCCAAGTATTTGATACTGACAGCTTTTCCCCTCCAGCCTTCCTGCACCTCAGGAGCTCAGAAAATGACAAGAAGTGNACTGGCCAGGCAAGCTGCCTGCCTACTTGTTGCCCTGCCAATACAATATATAATTGAGGAATGTAAAATGGAGATATAAATGTTCTTTCTCCAAGTATTTGATACTGACAGCTTTTCCCCTCCAGCCTTCCTGCACCTCAGGAGCTCAGAAAATGACAAGAAGTGAAAGCAATAATCTCTGACACTGCATTACTCATGGAGTAGCTTTTCCACTCAGAACAGTGGTTGCTCTTCATCACTATGAAGACTAATTGTCCGATTTTGGGAGAATGCCTTGGGAGCAATGCAGGCGCCTGATTTAACAGTGTTCATGTAGAGACAGGGAGACACAGTGGCCAAATGTCTCATACAACAGCCACAATGTGAGTGGATTTTTTTGATCTTTCCAGCTGATGTGGGCCAAACCTGTACCTGTAAACCTCCAAACAGTTTTGTGCTACAGATGATCACAGTCCAACTCATTGATGCTGTTTAATTCAATACCACAAATGCTGCCCAAAATTTTCCTGCACACGGAATCTCTCACTGACATTCCCAAGGTAAGTTTTTTTCAACAGCCTTTTAGAAGGGTATTAAATAGAAACCAGGCTCATTCACTACCTCATGGATAGAAGAGTGGCTCATTATTAAATAACATTAAACAGGCATCATAAATAGCATCTAGCTTCAAACTCAATATTCAACTGGAATTAACTTTTTGCTTCACCATAATACACACATAGAACACATGTGGGGGGGGGTTGGGTTTTTTGAAGAAGTTTGGCTTTTAAATAAAAAAGGAAAAACAAAATCACACTTCTTTGAAGAGACAAGGCACTACCAGAAGTGTAGGATCTAGTAACAAGAAGAGACACAGAAAATGTGAAGGGCCAGTAAGGATCTAAGTACAATTCATAAGTGAAGTGATCTTGTCAGCAACAGCACTTTTTGTCATCCACACAGTTGATCAGAAACCATTCAGTCCTTCAAACCAGAGGATATCAGAGCAATTAGGAAGTGAAAAGTGAACAGGTATCTTGAGCAGGCAGTTAATTTGGAGAAAGTAGAGACTGGAAGAGCTCTCCAGCCCCACCATAAACTTACTGAGCCCCATATTAAAGAGTAAGGCCTTGGCTGGTTGCTTTCTACTTTCTCTACTCCCTTTGCAAGGTGTTTCTAAGTGCTAAGGGCTTTCTTCCAGGTTTTAGCTTAAATATACTCAGGGCCAGGTAGTACATATTTTTCTGGTATTCACATCTCTAAGACTAGTAACTGTTTCCCTAAATTTTATCTCCCTTTTCTGCATTTACAGGACTTGTCCTACTCTTCTTCCACTTGTTTTCCTGGTCTAAACAATTCAAGATCTCCCAATCTCATCAACAACATCTATCTCCCATAATTTCAGCAATTCCTACAGCACTCCTCTGCAGTTATCCCAGGTGTAGTTCATCTTTCTTGTATGTGGTAGTTCTGGCTTTCTGCCTTTCAATTAAGCAACTTATCGTAAGAGAACAAAGATAGAAGTGTGGTTTAGTGTTTTTCTCCCCAAGTAAGCAAATACTTAAACTGTTTATTTAAACATAAAAATTAAGAGGAAGGAAAAAATGAAAGATGAATTGGAAACAGAAATTTAATGCGATGCTTAAACAACTTGAACACTTACGCTGCAGCTGTAGTGGAGGGTTGGT
>VZUA01055540.1:0-22026 GCA_013401035.1 Horornis vulcanius
CTGCTCTTGCTTTGCTTTTGTTTTGTTTTGCATGTTAGGTTTCCAATAAGCAGCTCAGGCTGAGACATTAGGCTCACATACAGAACTCTGTCAGGCAGCTTGTCAATTTGCGAGTGTCACATTACCAGAAGATGTCATTTACTGTATTACATTTCTGATTAAAATCTTCAATGAGAGAAATTAAGCTGAAGGCTAGTGAGGTACATTTGTTTCTTCCTGCTGACACTGTTGCTGTAAGCAGCATTTGAAGGGTAATTAATTCAGTACCATACACTGGACCCTTTTCCTGGGCAATTTGCAGTGAGTCAAATAGCTTGCCAGCAGCATGCATAAAAAACAAACCTCAGCAAAGAAACAAGCTAAAACCCTTCCTGAGAACAGACATTGACAAAAACATTATAACCTGCTACAGCCTACCTGCAGTAGGTTAAAACCATGCCTGATGTAAGCAAGTACATTTCCACTTATCCAGAATGTCTCTAATCTGCCTTTCAGCATGTCACAGTTTAGGTGGGAGTTTGTAAATACCCAGTGCACACGACACAGCTTTGACATAACAAAAAGTAAAATGTTCTGCAAACATGTAGCCCCTTAACATTATTTTTGGTGTAGTATTTAGCCATGCAAGATCCTGACTGTACTGTATAAGCCAGATGTTTAAATATCAGACCTGAGCTAAAGTCCAAGATGCAAATGCAGAGGGATAGATGTCTCAGCAGCTGTCAGAACAACTAGTTTTAGTATTTCAGATTATTTGGATAATTCCAGGATATGGCAAGACCAAACAGTTCCAGTCTGAAGGACAGAGATAATCTTCAGAATTTTTGATAGCTTTCCATGAGCTAATCAACATCATTTTGTCTCCAGTGAGATTCATGCAAACATCATCACCCATACTAGAGTTCCACTGACCTGTGGTACAGTAAAACACTGCACAATGCCTTTGAATCAGAAGACTGAAAACATTGGAGATCCTAATCCTAATCCTCCTAATGGTCTCAGAGATTTCTTGTAAAAGGAAATGGAAAAAAAAAAGGCAGATAGGGCTTTGCAAAACCAGAGCACCAGTGGGAATGGATGCCAGTGCTCTGAAATAAATGCATGCCACTATTACCTCCAATCCTTCCAACACTTCACGCTGAACCACCAACGCCATAAAACCAGTGGCACTGCAGGCAGCCATGAGTTAATATCATCTGCCTAGGCAGAAACTTTTCAGCAATAGCCCAAAGGAGATTAAAACCCCCCAAGCATTCTTTGGTCTTTACCAGATAGGCTGGATCACAGATTTCTGATGTTTTTTACTGTAGCAGCAGTTGTCTCTCTGTATTTTTTTCAGTAATCTTAATCCCCAGGAGAAGGACTGACTCAAGATGACAGATTGGCAATGTCAGAGGAAGATTTCTGAACAGAGGCAGCAGAGTTTAGCTGTTGCCTCTTTCAGAGACCCTGCTTATCTCTCATCCTTGAGTAAAATTCTGGCCGTTTTTAATAATATTTGACTTATGGATGAACAGCCTGGAAGACTCGAGGATGAAGCAAAGTGTGGGCTGAGGAACCCTTTGGGGTGCCCAGCACTTCCCAAATCGCTGCTGACAAAGCCCAGGGGACACACACAAGTCTCCAGGCACTGCCCTGACTCCAAAGATGCAGCCCCTCTCATCTGAATCCCAATCATCTTCTCACCAAGCTAACGATGAATTTGTCTGCAGTGGGAGGCAATGCTAGCTGGGCTGCTGGGGACACAGCAATCCCAGTAAAGCCCTGCTCCTCAGTGGAAGTTGGAAGCCATGGTGAGCGTGGGCTGCTGCTCCCACACTCTTCAGTCTTCAAAGGCATGGCAGGCATCAGGGTAAAGGAACAAAATACTCAGAAAAAGCTTTTAAATCCAAGTTAAATCCCATCAATGATAGCTTTAAAAGATCAATTCCTTATATCTATAAAAGCACGCTGATGGGATTATGTGCAATCTGGCTGCTAACATTTGCAGTGTCACAGAACACTGTACAGGCTCCTTGAGCACTCACCTCCTCTGCAAACTCCTCACTGTGAGGCATTTTGATGAGGAAAATGGTTCAGTGGTGACTTTTGGTTTAAACTGCACAGAGGGCCAGCCAAGGAGCCTGCCCCAAGTACAGTGGCCTCATTCACAAGCACATCCCTCCAAGAGACCCAGCAGTGGCAGGTGGGTGCTTCTCATGGAGCTCATCTTCATGGCCAATTGTTCTACATATTTATAACATCCTGTTACATTATTAATAGTGATTAAACGTTTAGGTATTTCAGATCAATAATGACTGTTTACAAATTTACTTCATCAAAAATTAATGCTGAAGAAAAAAGTGCACTGAATTTGTGTGCAGGATTGTGCTGAGGTTGTAATCTAAGTGCTATGCACTGTGAAAATAAAAAATTCTTCAGTGCTGATTACTGGAACATGGTTTATCTAATGCATAGGCCAAACTGACAGGGTAATAGTCAGGTGATGTGGATGATTTGTGGATCTCTTTGTCAGCATGTAAGTTATAGCTTTCCAAGTGAACTGCAGCATAAAAACTTATGTGCCCCTCTATTTCCAATGTTCAAGGAAATGTGTTACCAGGTTTTCTGAGCAAGTGCCCTTTTTCTACTGCACAGCTCCTTCCTGCTAAAGGGCAAAGCCACAAACACTCATTCTGCTCTTTGCATAGTAAGCTGCAGCACAAAATAGTAAACTCCACACTGCTTTATCAAGGTGTAGCAAAACCAAGGAAGTTTTTAAATTATGTGTCTGTATATGTAAGTGACACATACTAAATCCCTCACACTGTAAATACCAATCAAATTGTATTGGGCAGAGAGGTGAGTGAGGACAGCAGATGTGAATCCTGCTGCATCCTGCCATGATGTATGAACAGTGAGAGGGGCTGAACTTCCCCTGCTGCTTTTACAATTATGAGACAACCTACCTTCCACAACAGTCAGTCTTGTTAACAGCAGCAGAAGAGTTTGCTGCTGGGACACTGCCACCAATCAGACAGGCAGCAACAACAACAATCTGATAACCAAGAACCTCAGCTGCTGGGACTTGGAAGTTTGCTATCCTCTTAAGTATTTTATGAGCACTGGTGAAGAACTCTCAGCTCTCCAGGCAACCCCATTTTCTCCTGGTTAAAAAATTTAATTGCAGTTCTCAGTATTCAGAAAAGTCTTTCATTGAAAAGAAGACTCACCTGCTCTCAAAGGAGACCTCTCCTGGGATTACATGAGTGCTTTCCTTCCCAATGAGGAATCTGATTCGGTCATAGAAGAGCCTTGGAGGATGCTGAGAGAAGGGTGGTTGGCTGTGCTGGATGAGGTCAAGGGGATCAGGTGAACCCTGGCAGAGAGGACTTGAGTAACAATTGCTTTGCTGACAACAGTCAGGGTCTACACAGTCTGTCAGGCCATCTAAAATGAAAGAACGGAAACTTCAGGAAATTGAGCGGTTCTGAGAATAAAGCACCACATTTATTACCAGAGAGCCCAGGAGGGATGGAATCGATGTGAAGGCATGCTGATTATTGAATTATGATTACTGAATTCAATCCAGCATTAACGTGCATGCTTAGTCCAGGAGGGGTGCTTGTCTCAGTCACTGACACTGTGTCACCTCACCAACTCCCCACTCAATGGGAAACAGAACCCACAAACCAAGGGGGCAGGGAGGAGCAGGACAGGGCTCCCTGCAGGAGAAGGTCACCACACCTCACCTGCAGTGCAAGGTGATCCCTCCCCACTGAGCACCTGCTCCCTCTGGCACCCTTTGCCCTCCCCAGCTGTCCCCAGGAACCAGGGCTCATTTACCCAACTCTCCTAAGTGCCCCCCTGAAGCAGTAAAAAATGTACTTATTACAGTTGTCTGACTTCTGGTTTAAGCCCTACAATAGGTTTACAAGTGGTTTAGGATATTTAATTTTAATTTATTGGTTGCACTACCAGAATGATGCAGAAAGGGCATAATCATAACTACACCACATGAATACATGCACCTTGATTCAGGCTCTATTCCAGTTACAGTCTTCTTTATAAATGTTTGCACAACAAAAGCAAATTTGGAAAGTGAAAATAAAGCTATTACACCTCTGTCCATTTTCAAATATGAAAAATAGAAGAAATAATAGATTTTTTCAGAAATCTACATTTCTTCGTGGACAAACTTGCAGCACTATTTGTGGGTGAAATTAATTTGCTTAAAAATCAAAAGCTTATGATGAAAATCGAAGCACTGAAGTGCATCTAAATTAAGCACCTAAATAAAACTTAAAATTGGGCTATTGGCATTTAATTGCTTCTATCAGCAGCTTAGATGTCCAAATTGCCTAAATTACATACTCAATCAGAAACAGATTTAATAGGAGATAGTAAAATATCTAACAATCTTCTTCAACATCCACTTTATGACTTAGCAGCTGTGTTGCTTGCATTTAAAGCAAGATAAAGGTGTTTTATCCTTCAACAAAGACACCTCTTTGTGTTTCTAATGAGGTTGGTCTGAATAAATGCAGAGTCACCATATCACTGTATGGATCTCCCTTGTGTTTAAATTGGAATGCTACAGGATCAACACCCTGTCAGATGTTTTCACTTCATGCTTTGACTTTCCACGTTGTGTTTATACCAACACTGAGGTCTATCAAACTGCACCTCCTCCGGGCAAACTGTGCCAGCAGGGAGCTCCTGGAGCTCTGTCATTGGCTTTAATGGGTGCCAGAGCAATCCCCAGGCAGCCCTGCTGCTCCCCCAGCAGAGCTCCCTGGGAATGCTCAGCAAACAGCAGCACAGAACGTCCCCTTTGAAAAGAAAGCAAAAGCCCTTCTACAGAACAAACACATAAAATGAAATGGCCCTTCCTGGCATCTGAAAATCCTTGCCTGACCTTGAGCAAAGATAATTGCTTGGCTAAGCAAAAATTATTAACCACTGTGTCCTCTGCAGCTGGGAAATCAGAGAGAGCAGGCATTTGTGACAATGAGCCAGGGGCAAACGTAGCTGGCTAGCAGCAATCATCTGGGAGCCTGGCATGGCTACAGGTCCTGCGTGCCTCAAGTTCCCCCCACACCCCCAGATCCTGCAGGCATTTGCCAGCAGTGGAAGAACTTCACAGGGCAGTGCTGAGTTTATTGACTTTGAGTGCAGCAGTCACTTTATATTCAGGAAAGCCCAGGAAGCAGCTGAAATCTGCTGGGAAGTTTCAGTAAGCTCCAACAATCAGAGGCCTCCAGTCTAAACAAAAGCACACAGGAAGGGGATGGAGGAGCTCACGACAGGAACCAGAGCTGTTTTCAGTGTGTTCTAATAAAAAAAAAAAAAANTTTTGGTTGAAACTTGAAGAGCATGCTTGGAACTGCAAGGAAAAAAAAATTAAATTGTCTCATCTGTTTTTTGTCCGAGGAATGAAGCTCTCTGTAGTCTTCCTAAGTGAACTCAAAAGCATCAAGATACAGATGCTTTTCAGCAGATCATCCAAGACTACAAACACCAAAGAACTGGACTAGGTTTGGAAATGTCATAAAGACATTGCAATCTCTTGCAGTGGTTCATGCTGGTGGTGGTGTCTGCAGAGGGCTCTGCCAGGGACAAGCCTTGTTCCAGGAGTCAAGGGATTTTCTGGAAAACACCAGTTTCTACAAGCTCACCAGTGTATACCTGAGAAACTTGACAAACATTGGTCCAGCAGATTGTGTGCTAATCAGAAAAAAGGGGCACTCATTTCAGAATAACTGTATCCACGGGGAAGCTGGTTTGGAGTAATTTATTCCACACTAGCAATTCTGATTAATTTTTCCCTTGTCAACAAGTCATTAGATGTGGGAACAGAGCTGACCTGATTCTCTCATTTATGTAAGAAATAAAAGTGAAAGGTCACAGAAATATTAGAACAGGAAGATCTGCCTAGGAAAGAAATAGCTACAAAATAACACTTAACTATTCTGCTTTTTCTAATAGAGTCCTCATTTTCCTCTGCTCTGGTCAAGAGCTCCCATAGCTGGTGACCAACACAGTGCATTCAGGCTGTACACAAAAAGGAACCAAGGAAAGGGAAAGCAATTTTCCGTCTTCCAGTCAGACTCAATTTTCCTCTTTTCTTTGCAGCTTACTTGTCAGCACATGACTGCCTTATAAACTCCTCCAGGTTCTGCTAATGGAGTTATTTTGGTTTGAATTACTTGCACCTGGTTTCATTTGCCTCTTCAGCCTCCCGGGGGTACAACGGGGGTTCCCATCAGGAGGGTGTGAAGTCCCAGGAGCGCATCTGAACAAGACATCCCGAGCCTGGTGTGAGCCCTAACAGCACCACAGATCTGCTGGATTAGCAGGAACCAAGGCTACAAAGTCATCAGAGAAAGAAATTGCTACCCAAAACATCAGTATTAACGCAAAGGAGCAGTGCTCTAGGTCACAGACTATCATTCCTGGGCTCTCTTTCTCTCCCATGGTGTATTTTCTAAAAAATATTTTGACTGATCAGATGGGAATTTATTTCAATCTCCCCTCACAAGCATGCAGAATGAAAGAGAAGACCTGCTGAGGCTCAGAGAAGCCCCATGGCACGAGGCAGGAGGTGCAGAAGCACCAGCTTCCCTGGGGACTCCTGGAACCATGGATTTGGCTCAGACTGCCGTGTGTGTTTCAGGATAATTAACTACAATTGTCTCAATAATGCTACTTCCAGCTCTTCTCCAAACAATCAACAAAAAATTTAGAAGAGAAACTGACTTGCATAGAACTGAAAAATATTTTTCTCATTTTGTGGAGAAGTGAAAGAGAAACAGGTGGTTTGCCCCACCTGCTTCAGGGCAAACAGGGAACTCTTAAGCCAAAATAAAAGTTTTGTTCCACTTTAGGCTCATTCAAGACACTGGTTTTAAATTAAACAAATTAAGAGAAAAAAAGGAGGAAAACCCAAATCTAAGACCTCGAAAGAAAACTCCTGTAATTTAGCATCCATCAAAATGGACCAGGTGAGCCAAGCTGGTACAGAACCACAAGCTACATATGGAGGCAGGTTGGGATAATGCAAATCGTCTTAGTGCACGTGAGGATAAAATTCTCAACAAGCAAATCCTATTTGAAATGAGATTTTTAATCCAGGAGAATAACCCAGAAAAACAAGCCAAATAAATCTTGTTTATAAACTAGATTGTCAAATTCATTCACTTGAAAACGCAACAAATACATTAGTCAGTTCTCAATCAGTGGTCACAATTTGAGTTAAATTTTCATATCAGGAACCAACTATTAAAAAGCTCACCGTGTTAGCAACTCGGCAGGGTTTCTTTTAAATCTCAGGAGACAACAGTCAGGAGTATGAACAAACTACTACAAACAGCAAACACTGTAATTCGTGCAGCAGGGGATCCTGTACACTGAAGTTTTTACTGTCAATTACCCAAAGTGCATCACAGCGTAGGTGCAGACTAAAATGTATTACAGATGTGTAAATGATTTTGGTTTGTTATTCGCATTTTTAAATCTATTTTATATGAAAGACAGCCAGGCACATTCACAGTACACTACAGATTATATAATAAAGTGATTTACATTTTGATGAGTCTGAGATTACGGCTCCCCATCCTCCAGGTACCTTCTTTTGTATGCAGGGATAATGATGAACTGGGATTTTTGTTTTGAAAGGGAATTAGAAAATTAAAATACGTTTAATATTACTGCTAAAAGAGAATTCACAAAGACCGACTTCAGGATAGAAAGCACTTCCTAGTACTCTTCAATAATTTAAACAACCTCAAAGAGAAGGCAGAGCATGCCAAAACAAGTTGCTCTGTTTTCAGTCACAGCACTCCTATCTGCATTGCAATAGATCACAGAACTAGGACAAGATTTTCCCACTCCTTTGCTGGGGAATAGATTTCTTCAGGAAACCTTCTATAAGGAATGCTATTAATATTTATTGGGTCAGGAGTGTGTGTCAATGGAATCACACAAAGCTTTCCATCAAACAAAATGTATTTTCTTGCTTATACATTTTTATATATCTATATTCCTTATTCCATATGATGGAAGGGATGTCACAAGTGCTGTGAAATTACTTCCTCAGCTATGCTTCTGCTGCAGTCGTGGAAGGCTCGTGTTGTGCTTGGTGCAGCACATTTCCTGATGTACACATGGGGCAGCAGCCTCTCCTCCAGAGGCATGAACACCTTCAGCACCAGCAAAACTGGCAATGCACCTGTGGCATGGACCCAGCCCTGCCCTGGCTGCCTTCCTGCAATACAGATCTCCGTGTCTGGGAAAATGCTGCACACTGAGTGCATTCCCTGTGCTTTGCATTTGAGCCTTCCATGTGCTGCAGAATACTTGGGCTCTCAAGAAAATAAATAAAATAAAATGAAATAAAATAAAATAAAAGTTGGAAACGAAAAAGGCATTTTGTCAGCTCTAAGTTAATGGCAAGAACTCTGAACAAGTCATATATTTTGTGCCTGATATGAACACCTCTGTCAGCTGCTTTTCAAATCCCAGCATCTCTATTCTTCTCATCCTCCCTTGTAGTACTTGCAATTCATGAGCACAAATATGGGAATATCACAGGACAAAAGCTGAGAGAGCTCAAGAAGTGTTTGGATAACACTCTCAGGTACATGGTGCAATTTTTGGGGCTGTCCTGTGCAAGGTCAGGAGTTGCACTTTGATGATTCTTGTGGTTCCTGTTCAGCTCAGGATATTCTATAATTCTCTAAGTACCAATGACTTCAGTGTCAGTGCTGCAGAGCAGCCAGAGGGGTGTGGGGGTGTGCCAGTGCTCTCCTGCTCCTCTGTACTGGTCCCAGGGAGGGCAAGCCAGAGATGCAGCTGGGAGATCCATGTCCAGAACATGTTCACAGAAAGTAAAAAATGGGATTTAAGAGTCTCCTTAAATGTTGCCTGTGCTGACTTTATTCACCTCAGGCTCAGTTCAGTCTAATTAGTGTTGCCAGGAATCCAAGCAAACGGAATCAAAGAGTAACTTCAGAAGAGACTAAGCAGCAGCAGCAGCAACTGTCAAAGAATCTCTAATGCTTATTCATATGCATTAATTCCAAGTGCCCAAGTTTTATCCATAATACATAGCATGCAGCAGACAGGGAGGCTGGGAACTGGGAGCACTGGTGTTTCCATAAGGAAGCCCATCAGTGCACCTGTGGAAAGGCTGGGAATGTTTTACCCAGTGAGCACCAGCAGTGTCTGGCCCTCCACACTGGGGACAATACGAATATATCAGGGCTTTCAGAAACTCTGAGTATCCCTAGGGAGCCCTCACTGCTCAGCAACAATGAGAACCATTCCCATCAGTATTATTTATACTGGGTAATAATAGCATATTACTTATATATGGACTCAATATCTCTGTGATGGATAGGTTATTAAAACGCCAATGGACGGGTCAGAAATACATCAATATTTAAGCAGCACTGGCTATCAACCCAAGGCTATGCTGAGTCATTTATTTCCTTGTGCTTGGAAAAGCTTGGAGAAAGCTACAGTAACTGTCTGAAGTGACTGAAGGCATATTTGGAAAAGAATTCAAAGCTTGTAGTAAACAGCATTTTCCTTAAAAACAAACAGGCAAGATTGATTCATGAAAGAAAAACGATAAAAGGAGATGCAGGCAAATTTAAAAGAGATCTGTATCAAAGAAACTAATGGGAGTGACAGGCTGCAGCTTTCAGCTCGAGACAAAGACCTGTTTGTGCAGCAGCTGGGTAAATATATGTCCAAAACCCAGGAAAATTGTAACCTGGCTACAGCAGGGTGGGGTGTGCCCCATGAGTGTCCCGAGTGTGCCCACACCTCAGCAGTGTGTTCTGCCTCCCACCCCAGGCACTTTGCCAGCAAAGAGCTCAGCAGAGCTTTCTGGAGATCTTCTGGAGCTGCCAAGGAGTCTAAATGAGCGGCAGGACAAGAGGAAATGAGCTGCTCAGATGAGCTGAATGGCCATTCCACCAACTGAAATCATGTCAGTTGTGACAGAGGAGGGAGAGCAAGGACTGGGATTACCCTGAGGGAAGGCAGTGAGGGAAGGGCCCCACTGCAGAGGACTCCTGCTTGACTCCTTGGCATTTTCTAATGGACATCACACTGCTAACAGACTGCAGAAGCACTCCATGGGAGCAAGTGCAAACCGAGCCATCGTGCATCTGTTATAATGCTAAGACCTTTCCACTGGTATTTGTAGTGATATTTGAACAGGTAAACATGCCCTTAAGTCTGTGAGCAGGAGAAAGCTAACAGAGAGTTATGAGCTGGAATGGGAAAGGCAGTTATGGTACAGCCAGGGAAAGTGCAGAGAATCCTAATGGGGCTGCAAAAGAAATTGTACTTTCTGTGCCCCTGAGAACAGCTCCACAGGAGTTCTATCCTAGCAGCAGTGACTGCACTGAGGGGTCGTGGTGCTGCAGGACCAGGATGCCTGTCAATGTGCCCATGGCTTTTCTTTATATGATTACACCAGTGCCTAAAAATGGATTCAAGACTTCCCCCTCCCAAAGCTTTTTTGCCCTCATTCCAGGGCAAACAACAGCACTAACACCTCCTCGTGCCAATAAATGACATTATTGAATCCTTATGGTTGGGACTAACCTGTTTTTTTTATCTACCATCTCTCTGAATGTAGTTTTAAATTATAAAAATCTCAATTTTTCCATCCCTGAAAGTAACATGTGACAAATTAATGGAAAAAATAACTTAAAACTACACAGAATTAACCCTTTGTTTAAGCCCTAAAATTAGAGTTTGTTTGAAATTATAATTGCTCAACTTTACTACAGCTTTGATTAAGACCTTTGCTAGGTGATAATTCCTTGCTTTGGCCTATCCAAGGGCACTAAATTCTCCCCTGGGCAATGTGTCACTGTGCTCACATCCTGAGGCCTCAGGAAGTTACCAGCTGTGTTTCTTTAACTCACCTGAGTGCAAGCTCCTAACTCATCTGCAGGTGAAAATGCCAACACCTTCCATCCTGATAAACCTACTGCACGGTGCAGCTTGATGGGTGCATGGAAACTTGCTCTGCCCCCATAATATTCTCACAGTCTGAGGCTCAACCTCCCAGCAAACAGGACTCAAGAGGTTCTGTCTGGCCTCCTTCCCAATTCCTGATTTTCCTGTTGTGCTGGTACACAAACCTGAAACACTCACCTAACACTGCTATAACTCCAATGACTTAAGGGGAATTTTTCTAATTTATACTTATGCCAGATCAGGTCCTGTGAACTTCATAGATATATATATATATAAAGAGAATTGGTTATAATCTGTAGATATAATTTTTTCTTATATGAAATTGATTGTGGAGAAAACTTAATTACATTTAGCCCATCTGTAGTAGTCAGAATAATTAAATATTTCTCTCTGCACTTATCTCTAGTTTTAATGTCAACAGAGCTGTCCTAGTCCATGTTAGGTTCCCATTAAAAAGGGAAAAGAAAATTGCTTTTAAGAGATGCAGTGAAATGATGTGCAGTGTCTGCCTTAAATGGACAAACTGAAGGAGATCCAGAGTTAAAAGTGCCAGTTCTTCCAATAACTCCCTGTTATTGCAGAATGTGAAGCCCCCCACAGCACAGGGCAGGTTGCCAGGGGGGATCAGAAGATGCTCCCCATGCACTGCAGGCTGAGCAGGGTTTAATGGGCAGCTCCAGGAGCACAGGTGGGTGAGGCAGGGGCAGGGACAGCAGCTGTGGGACCCCGTGTGACAGGGACACACACAGTGCAGGAGGGCACAGGCAGGGGCACAGACAGCCTTCCTGGGCTCCTGGAAATAAGCTGGGAAAGGAAGGATATGAGAGGAATAAGGCGATTTTGAACAGGGTTCAGAAATGAGGAAGCCTTTGCCAAAGGACAGCAGGGTCTTAGAGCCCACAGGATGCAAAATCAGAAGGTCTCAAAATATATCTGTAAATGAGGACTCATCACTGAGTCAGAATGTTTCTATTGAGGTCCCACAGTGACCTCAGTTCTTGGACCTACATCAAGCTCAATTTATCAATGACCTAGAAGAAAACAGACAATCATCAGAGCAAGGTTTGCCCCTACAGTTGAGTACAGGATCTCATCCAGGACACTGCTACAGTCTCCAGGTGTGACACACTAAGATAATGTGTATTCTAATGCATCTCAGTGTACAAGCTAAGGAAAAGAAATATAACCATGTCTGGGGCTGATCATAAATCATAGACCTGCGTGGGTTGGAAGGGACCTTGAAGATCATCCCTTTCCAACCCCCTGCCCTGGGGAGGGACATCTTGCACTAGAGCAGGTTTCTCAAAGCCTCTTCCAACCTGGCCCTGAGTCCACCCCCTGAATGAGAGAGCTGCCCAGCTCTGAGGGTGGGACAAGCACACAGTAAAGGAGAGAAAAGCAACAGTCCTTGACCGTGCAGTAAATGAGTATTCCTAAAACAGACAGGAAAAACAATCAATTCTGAGAGCAACCAGTCAGGAATATTGTGGCTTCTCTCCCACTGGCAAGTTTGAAATACAGCTGGATGTTTTTCCTTTTAAAAAATGCCCCAACTCGTGTATTAGAACAAAATACACAGAGGTTTTTTTTCATTTGTTTTTTCTGTAAGACTGACAGAATTATGAGGACGAGTGGAAAGGAGATACAGGAAGTTACTTATTACACTTTTGTTTTGCTTTGCTTTCTATGAGCAAAAAACAAGTAGTGGGATGGTAGATATGGCCACAGACACTTTCTGCCTTCAGCAGCACCCACCACAAGGCTCTGGCCCCTCACTGTGCTGCTTCAGATGGAGTCAGTGGAACAACTTGAGCAAACAGACAAACATTGACATCTGGTGATAAAAAGGAAAGCATACACCAAAACGATGGATTTAAATGGCAGGCAAGGATGTGACAGATAAACAGAGACACATGAATTATGTATCATACCTCCATCATTGTCCAGGTTATCTGCACACACCATTTCCATGACAACGTTACATCCCGAGCCACTCCAGCCCACTTGACAAACACAGTGCCACCCATTCTGATCAAGAGTGCACCTCCCATTTCCATAACAGAGACCTGGGCAACCATCTAAAATAGAAAGTGGAAAAAAGAAGCTTTCAAAAGGGATATTTGCTCTTATTTTGCAGTTGCAATTATTCATTAACATTCCTACTTCTAGCACTTGCTGCCTTCAAATGATCACAGCTTGGAAGCCACTTACATTTCTGGCCAAATATGGAAAAATCCCCAAATTGTTCCTTCCCTCTGCTTGCCCAAAAGTAGTTTCTCAGTGAGGAATGAAGACTTTTTTAGTGTTTAATATTTTGTGCACAGGAAAAAAGTGAGTAAAGTCATGCTATGAAGTTCTAAAGTCATGTCCATCTCTTTCTCTATTAAAAAATAAACTGTAGTTCACTAACAATATCACGCACACAATCAAGATTTATATCAAAGACACACATGGAAAATATTGTTTAAATGACAAACTGGCATCTGTGGACATAATCCCACACATTGCAGGGAGTAGAAGTGACCTTTTTATTCTGTTCATAAATACTCATCTGACTGAGAAAAAGCCAGTTTGATTTATGCTACAACACGCTCTTCCCACAGAAGGCAACTGAGGGAGTGCTGCCTTCCTGTTCCACTTCCCTGACAGCTGATGGAGCCAGCACATGCCCTTCGTGGTGCTGGTTCTAGATCAGAACTGCACCAAGGACTGCAGCATCCTCGCAGTTCTGTACTTGCAAGCTCTGAATCTACAGCAATTTGGGCATTCACATCTCGAGTTCTTGCCTGTAAGAGCGAGAGGAACGTGTACACTCATGTCCATCTGCTTGCACAGTGCTGTGCCAGCTCAGACATTTGTCAGATCCTCACCATGTCACACATGGAGCCAAAGGACAGTGGATAAAGCTTGGCAGTAAATTTGACAGTGAGTGGCATCACTTCTGAGATGGCTCCTTTCTTTTTGCATGGACATCCAGGGTCTAAAGCCCCTGTGCAGCTGACACTGATCACCAACACCTAGGTGTTATCAGAGAGAGGGACTTTTTGAGGAGGAAAGAAGAATCAGAGCCTGAGTGCTCCCAGATGCTCCAAATGGGCTTTGTCTGGTCTGTCAGGCTGTGGTTCACAGCCCAACGTGCAGCACATTTCTGGTAACCTCTCATGAGACACAGGATCTCCCTCCTCCTCTCCCCTGGCACAGTTTATCAATCACATCTGCAGAGGGATCACAGTCTGGCCCTCTTGCTCAGAAAAACTGGAGATGGGTGGCACCATTTTCTCACACTGAGATATGGAAGATGCCACTCCAAAACAGCCACCAAATGTTCTACAAAGGCCTCTTGCAGGGAGCTGGGGGAAAGGGCAGGATGTGAGAGCTCTTTTGGGTAATGTGGATGTTTTTCCACTTTCAATCACTGTCCTGCAGAGTTAATTAATTTTTTGCACATCGTTATATGGTTAACCTCTAAGCCTATAAATGCAATAAAATGAATGCTTACATGCTTTTATTATTAACTAATTCCAAAGAAATAAAATAATAAACAGAAGATAAGCACTGAGATCTTTCTGAAGTACAGTTAGTTTGGTATTTCCGTGAGCAGCATTTTTGGGAGGGGCTGTGCAGCCCTGCTCTGCTCAGCATGGGGCAGGCACACTGACACGGATGAGCAGGACCTGCAGCAAGGCACAGCAATCAAATGAACAGCACCAGACACACAAAGACACATCAAACTCAGCTCTTGCATCAAATGATTTGAAGAGAACTGGATCACAGCTGGCACAGACAGCTTTAGAAAACAAGAGTACTTCTCTACCAAAAGAAACTTACTTCAAGCATAAGTGACAAAAGAGCATTTTTTTTTCACTTCTCATGGGAGACAGTATCAACACAAGCTTTTTAGCAAGTCCTCAGCTCTGTCATTACTTGGGATGGTAAACAAGAGCAAAAAATGGATTTGCCTAACACAGCACATCAGATGGCCCTGTAAAACATGCTTACATTGCTACAACTTTGCAAATGAGTTGAGCACATTACTTATTAAAAACTGCATTTTCTGCTGTAAATCTCTGTCTCCATGTGTGCATATATATCTATATATATATATCTCCATAAACAAATGTATCATCTATTCTGGGAACCTAGCAGCACAGAAGCTCAAACAAAATGAGTAACAGAAAACACTCAATTTCCAATATTTTTGTATATTTTCTTTTTTTTTTTTTTTTTTTGGAATGCTGATATGAAAAACTTACCTTGAACAGCATCTAAGTAGTGAGCTTAAAAAAGAAAAGAACAAAACTGAGATGGATCAAACTTCTGTACCAAATGAAAATACATTTGCTCATGGCTTGACACCTGGGGGTTAGATTTAAAATGTCTCCCTCCTCCTGCAGGCAGATCTGCTCCTGCTGCTGTGACCAGAACTTTGTGCCTGTGATCCTTCTCCATTTGATGACAAGTGTGCTGGGGCCACTCCTGGCACTGCCTACAACGTGAACAGCAGCTCCTCTTATCTTTTTAAGCATTTGGGTCCTTCTCTTGTTCCTCCATCACAAACCTAATCCTTGGTTTAGCCAATCTGATTTAGTGAATTCTAGAGCCAGGGAATGAATTATCTTCAAATGCTCAAGATAAAATTAACACATTTTAGATTTTTTTTCAAGAAACAAACGTGAGACCTTATGCTGCTCATCTCTGAAAATCAGATAATAATCTCACTTTGGGACACTTTAGGGAGGAACACTCCTACACTTCGCAAAAAACCCTGTTGAATTTAATTAAAAAAAAGATTACATTTTCATAGGAGACTAATGACTCCTGAAAAGATCTGAAAGCTTTACCTTATTAGGAATATTGTTAGAAATCAGCTCTAGGAAAAACACCATTAGCAGTAAGTAAAATATGTAAATCCTCAGACAGAAAGGGAAGAGATTTAATGGGGGAATTACATAAGGTAAATAATAGCTTCGCCTCCTCACACCTTCTATTTTTTAAACGTTTTTCTCCTTCCTGCCTACAAAATTCACAAGTGGACACATCCCAAAGATCTGTTAGGACTGAGCCATCTTTCCTTTCTGTGTTTTTTTTTTTTAAATTAATTAATGTGTTCTCTTCCCTGCACAGAAAGCTGTGCCCATGCTATTCTGCGGGACACAGAGGCACCTTTTCCACCCGTGAGCAGCCCAGGTTTCAATCAGGACGGTGATGTGTGCAGGGGCGGGTTGGGACGCGCTGCCTGCCAGCCCTGGAGGTGCAGCAGCCTTACCGATGGTGCAGTGGTCCCCTTCCCATCCCGGGCTGCACTCGCAGCGGCCGTCCTTGCAGTGCCCGTGCTCGGCGCAGTGCGAGTGGCACGTCCTCTCCTCGCACGTGGGGCCCACCCAGCCCTCCTCACACTGGCAGATCCCTCTGGAGCACACTCCGTGGCTGCCGCAGTCCAGGGTACACAGCTCTGCGCAGAGAAACACAGCACACCATGTGGGACGGCACCTGCACGCTGCAAACATCCAGACCAATTCACTTCTGCACGGCTCTCTCTCATCAGCTGCATCAAACCTGGGATTTCATCACTCAGCACAGACCTCATGCAATCTGGCTGCCTCCTTCTTTAGCAGTTACTTGTCAGATCATTTATTTCTTTGGGGTGGGGACTGCAAACGATGGCTTTGCACAGGGTACAGCAATAGGTCTGAACCAGACAAACAATGACAGTAGACATCTTTTGACTAACTCTTCTGAGACTCAATTCTAAAATCTCTTACAAACTCAAATATTGTGAGCTGAATTAAAGGACAGAATAGCACATAAAATACATATAAGCAAACCAATCTTTCAGATATGCAAATGTCTGCAGTGATGAGAGAATGGCCCTCCCTTGCAGTGCAGAGAGGCACCAGACAGGCAGTAAGAGAGCAGGCAAGCACCTCACTCTGAGAGCAGCACTGCGTGTCCAGGCCATTCACACCCCCCAGCTCTAAAATGGCTTTTGAGGATTCAGACCCGATTTTCTCCTTCCTGACCTACATGAGGCAACTGCTAAGAAAGCAGGGAAGCTGTTTCAAGTAATTCCTCCTTCCTTGCCCTCAGAAGGATTTCTCTGCCTGGGCACTGCAGAACAGCCCTGATCCTGAAGTGGCAGGAAAGTCCTGAATTGTTTCAGTACTTCACCATATGCTAATTGCAATTCTACTTCCATGTGTACTGAAGTTGTTCCATGTATACTAAATGAAAAGAATGGCTTCATTATAGGAAGGTTCCACATAGTTTGAATTTATTTAGAATAATTATTGTAAAGACACAGAATTTGCTTGTTATCCTGCAATTTACCTGCTACAGAAATGTCTCCTCCTTCTTCCTCTTGGAAAGCAGCTGATAGCACTGAAGTATAAGCCAAACACTCATGTCTGCTCTGATTTCAAATGTCAGGGCTACATATTTAGTTGTGGCAGGATTTTTCCCTTGACAGATTTTGAACAATGATCATTTAGATCTTGGAACTATTGTATATAAACACCCTTAAAAGCATTTGTAGTGACAAATGCTGTCACTTACATACCAAGAAAAGTTTTTAAAGTTTAAATTGAAATCTTATCTTCCAATCATTTCAACACTAAGTTAAAAAGCAGCACAGAACTGGAACAGCACAGTGACATCAAAGACGTGCTGGGCTCTGTCTTGAGTGAGAGCTTAGCCCTTGTTTTTGGTAATAGCCAGGGTGACAGCACAGTGCACACTCAAAAGGATGGGTGAGTGTCAAACTGCAAGAGCATTGTCCAACTCAAATTCAGAAGCAGAAGGCATGGTAAAGAACATCACACAAAATTCAGTAAAAGCAACTGCAAAATGCTGTCCTTAGGAAGTCAAAATCACCTATATCAAAATAACTACATTTACTATTCAGACAGGGAGTCGTGTTATACTGGAGTACAAGATAAAAATAATTATCTGATGATACAGTTCTATGATATTCCTGAAAACCAATATATAAGACAAGAAAAGAGACTGCTCTGTTACACTCAAGTGAAACTCTGCTGAGTCTGGGGCATTGTACCTTCCTTAGCTACCCCAGCTGACCTGCAGTTCAGCAATTCACACTTTGCTGTCACTGAGGCAACCTTGAGACTTGCATTCTTTTAGGTGATTTCATAAGGCTTCAGAAATGCTGTTTACCATGATAATGTATTCTTCTGCCAAGCAAATCCAAGATTCTCCACAGACTCCTCACGCAAAGCAAGGGAAATCAAGCCCAGCATCATCCTATTAATGCTGTGGTAGAACATGCAGCTTTAATCCACAGCTAATTCAAAAAACTAAGATCAAAAAAAGGATTATCAGTTCAGGTTGTCCTGTTCTTAAATGCAAAACTATTTCTTAACTCCTCCAGCAGATGAACACGGCCAGAAAGCCCCGTGTAGCAGGGAGCCACATTAGCATTTGTGTTTGCACTGAGGGTTTCTCCAGACTGGACAGAATGAGATGCTCCAGTGAGTGCTCGGGGGCCAACTGCAATGGGAAATGATACAGGAACTTCAGCTGGGTGAGCAGCTTCAGACAAAGGTGATGTGGCACAAATCCACAGAGAAGTGAAGCTGGACAGCAAGCCAGACATGATGCAACTGTTCAGGTCACTGGAGCATCTTCCTCCTTCCAAAGCACTTGGTCCTACAGGACACAGAAGCACCACAAAATGCAGCAGAGCCAGCAGAGGGGAAGAGCTTTGAGGTGTGGGTCAGTGCAGCGGCTGAGACAGCCAAAAATGCCCTCTCTGACTGAAACAGCTTTTGCACTGCTCCTCCTCTCCATCCATCTCCTGGCTCTGTGGTCCCTGCCAGTGCTTAGCATGTGAAACTGCTGAGATGATTCAGGTCATGGAACTGGCACATCATTATTCAGTTTATTTTCCTGGGTTAATACCTGACAGCTAGCTGAGCTAAATCAGCCCAAGGAGAGATCAAAGCAGCAGCACAGGCAGGACGAGGGAGGAGCTGCAAATCCCAGCCTGGACAGGGACTGTCCTGCTGAGGAGACACAAGCTGTGCCATCCCCTGACTGCGAAGGACAAGAGCAAAGGGATGATCCTGCAAGGTAGCAAGGGAGGTGACAGGAGTTTGGATTCTTGACTGAGGGGTATTACATCTCAAGCCTTTACTTGTGCTGTCCCATGAAGTGCCATTCATTCTTACAGTGCACGGTGCCACGTTTATGTGGAATTGCTCACAAGTTCCTTGACCACGTTCAGGTTTGGAGCTCACACAAAGCCACCTCCTCCCTGCCACTCCTGTGTGTCACAGTTTAGTGGATCCACACCTGCCCACCTGGGCTCTGGCACTCCTCAGGACAGGGCAATTTTCAGGGCCCCCAGGAAACCCAGCTGCCCAAACTGACAGCAATTCACGGCCCTGCACCAGTTCATTCTGTTAGAAGTTAATTCTGATTTTGAACAAAGCCAGCCATGCAGAGTCACTGTGAGCATGGTGCAGGGGGCTGGCCTCAGCCGACCCCACAGCTTCCCCCTGACTTGCATCAAATCTCAAATTCTGAGTCCTTACACTAACTGCAATTACTGAGAAGAGGCTTCAAAGATGTTCAACTCAGTCTAGAATTTTTACTGACACGTCCTTAATTCTGAATGCTCATTAATTTCTTGGAAAAAGGCAAATGTGAGCTGTGAACCATTATTTGTACATATTCTTGAGGAGACAAATAGTTGATCATTCCTGAGCTAATCTAAAAAGCATTAAAAATGCACTCCACACTCTTCATTTTAATTACCTAAGTCAACAATGAGTTCTTTCAAATGTGTTTTATAATAAGTTCCTACTTATGTGTTATGAAAAGGGAAATTAAAGCTAAATATTTTATAATTTGTAATGATAAGGGAAGATTTTAATGTTAATTCAACATGTGTCAGAAATAACTCCTGGAAAATCATGCTAAGAATACAAAACTATATGTAAACAAAAGTGGCCAGATCCTAGGAAACACTCATTATACTTTTGTTCAGTGGTGAGTCTTGTTCTACAGAGAGTCTAAACTTTCAGCACTATATTAATAATTTTGCTATCCATTTTTTAATAAGTGGTTTTCCATAAAGATTAGAAATTAATCTACCCTGACTTTCACCCAATAACCTTAACTGCCAGAGGCAGCAAAAAATCACCTATCTAGACCTAATAAAGAAGTTTTTTCAATTTAAATACACATTGCATTTAATAAGTTTGCATGATAATTTCAACAATGTTCCTGAGCTTTTTAAATTACCTTCCTGCTGTGTCCTGGAGAAAACTCTGTTCTAGCTTTCATTTTCAGCAACTGACTTTATTAATATAATTTTTTACACCACAAAAAAGTTCAAAAATGTAGTTTCAGGAGTTTCAAAAGCACTTGAGCTTGCTTTTTTTTTTTTCCCTGTAAAACCTACTGGAAATTTGTTCCCCTTGAAGAAGGTACCCAGGAGTGCATGCCACACCAGCCAGGGACATGGGATGGGAACGTGCCACAGAGCCCACTGTGAAATGCAGCACTACCAGAAATAAATCAACATGATACATCATCACCAAACAACTGATCTATTTCAACATAAATTTATAAAGAATAGAGCTGCAAAGGACTTCCCAGGATCATCTATTATTGTTTCAAATTAAATCATGCCTGGCATCCCTGAAAAGCTCCCAGCAACAGGGAACAGGACTAGACTGTGACAGGCAATTCATACCACTATCAGACCATCTCCACAGACAAATATTCTCTCAATCTAAACTTCTCTGGCTGCAACATTCCTTATCCTTCTCTTCATGCATGGCATGCTAATATCTGACACTGAAATATATTAAAGGTCACCTCACAATACCACAACAATGTGCTATAGTATTTGGGTGAATTCAAAGCAACTCTTTCTGCAAAACTATTGCATTGCATTTATTATCATGTATCTCTCCAAAATAATTTTACAGTCATTTCCAAAGATTCTGTCCTTGCCCAAAGTGGGACATGGTGGCCCATCCCAACAAAAGACTCATAGAGTGAGATTTATCTCACCTGAATGAAACATTTGTCTGAAATACTTTCCTTTTACAGGCTGTTATCAGCCTAGAATGCTTAAATTTATTCAGCTATTGATATTTATCCTTTCTGACACTGTCACGAAGCAAGACTGTAGCATGCATATAAAGCCATTGTAAGCCAAAGAAAAATTATCTGGAAAAATTCTTAAGGAGAAAACAAATCCAACCCTAAATTGCACCTGCCCTCATTTCTGGCTCTGAACGATGCTAGAGAGGCTCATAACATATTCCAACTATTTACAGTTTCCCATGAATTACACAAACATGGACATGCCTTAGCCCCCTCAAATACCATTTTTCTCATGTGCCTCCTTGATGTCTCCTAATACTTCAATTCATATGAAGTACCTCCTCTCCTGCATGATTACACAACTGCTAACTGTTTCAATTTTCTCTTCCGTAGATCTCTGGGTTTCATTCTAAAATGAATTAGTGATTCCAGAAAATAAGCTTTTGTGTGGTCTTGCTAGCATTTCAAAAAAACCAGCACAGCTGAAATCTGAGCAAAGCACTGGCCCAGGCACTGCTCATGTTCTGCTCAGTATTATCTCAGGAGCTGCTCTGCCAGCAGGCAAAGAGGCACTGCAGGAGGCTGGGTGCTCCTCAGAGAGACAAGAGCTGCAGAGGAGAACTGAATAGCCTGGAACCCCAGAAAATAAATGGGGGATCTAAACTTCTCCCAGCCCTGACTACTATTTGGGATAATTCAGACACAATTACTGCACAACTATCAACTACATCTACCAAAGGCAAAACTTCCCCAAAACATCTTCCTTCCCCAAACATTACTTCATTTTAAACCTTCCTACTGGAAAATCTTTGTGGTGTCTTGCCTTGCAGTTACCTAACTACCCTTCTCATCCTCTTACCACAGGCCACAACATTAAAATAAAATAAAATAAGATAAACCAAACCAAACCAAACCAAACCAAACCAAAATAAAATCAAAACAAAACAAAACAAAACAAAATAAAATAAAATA
>VZUA01055551.1:0-10082 GCA_013401035.1 Horornis vulcanius
AGCACACAGCACGTTGGACTGGCACAACCTCCCTGTGCAAAGGGAACAGGAGCACAAAGCATCAGGACTCTGTTTCCAGACCTTGAGTCATCCCTCTGCTCAACAACTGCTCTTTACCAAAAGCCTCCAGCACTTAAACCCAAGAAGAGCTCAAAGAGGTCGAGTGTGGGGCTGTGTGATGTGTGTGCATGGCTGCTGCAGGGCTGAGCCTCAGCTGAGCTCACACCAAGCCACAGCACCTTGTATCACAGCTACCAACTGCTGGGCAGCAAAAATGCAAATTCTTCCAGGAAGGTGAGCAACCACCTGTGCCAACAAAGCTGCACGAGTTGATTAGCAGGTCAGACAACTGTCCTGAATTCACAAAGCTTGTAGGCAGAAAGAGGAAAGTTCTGGAGTGTCCAACTCCAGAGGAGTTCGCAGAGGATATGAATGAACTGAGTGAGGACAGCATTATGAGTTAACACAGGAAATATTCACCTGTAATTAAGAGCTGTAGCAAGATACAAACATGATATCTGTCTAGAGTAGTTATAACTTTCCTAAATGTCACAAAAACCTTCATACATTTTATTTGGGATCATTCACAAGCTACTGTACAGACCTAAAGCAGTATGGTCATTAAACTCTGCAACTGCAGCATGAGCTCTGCCTCTAGGATATGGGGCAGCAGAACTCCTCAGGGCATACACATGACATAAGCACTCTGCATCCTCATCCTAAAGGCTTGACAAACAGCCAGGCTGTAATGCACCCAGGTTATGTAAATTCTGGTCCAGAAACAACTCCAAGCCTACCTGTCTCACTGGGCAATTTAATTACTGGCTGGGTGTTTGAAAAAAAACCCAACCAAACCCAAACCCCAAAGAAACCCACAGCATGATTAAAGAATCATGAAGCCAAGGCAGCTGGACAGAATGCCAGAGGCTCATTTAATTTATTCCCAGCCTAAACTGAATGCCAGCACACTCACTCTAGCAGGCAGGACATGATGTAAACAAACACCTTAATGACCAGCCATTTGCCATTTCAGCTGGGTATTTGTTCACTACTGAGAGCCTCAAACCCAGCTGAATGAGGACAATACTACACCCAAGTTTAGAAGAAATAGGACTTTGTTCTAAAGCCTCAAGAGGAGAGACAACCTGCACAGATGTTTGCAGTTCCATGTTATACTGTTCCTCAAGAAGGGAGAAAGTGTATGTGTGCATCTGATGCGCAGACATAGTTACCAGAGGTCTTGAGGAGACTCAAAGTCATTATTTGTAGTGATTTCTCCTGTTAAAGTAGGCTTTTTGTTGCAGTAGCCTGCCTGTCCAGATGATCTGAAATCAGCTGCCAAGCCAGGGCTGTTGCTGAATGGGGTGTCACTGCAGGTTTCCTCATCAGGCAAAGCACGTGGCAATCCTGTGCTGTGTATGAACATATTTACCTGCAGTTTAAGCAGCAAAGAGCTTGGCACAGGTTAAATTCACCTTGCTATCTGGCAGGCTTTGCAGTTCTGTGGTGCCACAGCAGAGCAGAACCTGCCTAAAGCTTCCCAGCTGGATCCAAAACATTTACTGCAAACATACTCCAACCGATCTAACACAACACCTCTCCTGCTGCAGCTGCTGCTGGCAGGTACTGGCTCTTGGATTCTCACCACCTTTGTGATGCACAGAATTCTCCTCCATCTCAGACCAGCTGAGATGCCCTTTCTCATGGAACACTGACACAGAAGGGATAAAGATTTATACTTCTTCACTGCTGTCACAAAAGGCATTTCCTGTGAACCTTCAGCTGAACCCAAGCAGTGACCCAATTAACAGGTGTATGAAACAACATTACTTTTATCCACAATATTTGGGGCACAAGGTATCAAACACAAACCTCCAGACATGTAACACATCAGACTACTCACACAGTGACTTTCAGGCCCTGAACAGGTACATTATGATCCACATTTAAGGAAAAGAATCACGCACCCCTGCCCATGACAAGTTGCACAAACATGCCACTTGAAGCAGCATCAGTGCTGAACAGCCACTGCCACACAGACAGAGCCTGCAGCACACCCAAGTCTCATAGCCAGCATGCTTCAGCTCTAAAAGTGGTATTTGCAGCCTAAAGATGAAAGATAATCCAATTTCTGTTTTAAATTTGGTCTTGGTTTAAGCCAAGGGCATCAGCACATACCTTCAGCTAAGGTTAGACACGCACTTCTCAGTCAGATCCAACTGAGACTGCATGACAAGAGAGGCGACATGAGATGTGACTTTACAAAGTGACTGTTCTGCACTCCAGGCAGAAATTGCCTGGCTATTGATCCTGGCCCCGTGGCAGACAAGCCAGCCTCAATGGTACCTGCCACGATCTCACCTGTAACCCTACACCAGCTGTTTGAGAGCACTGCCCCGGCAGAAACACTGCTAGGTTTGTGCTGGGTGGGCTCATTGCCTCAGGAATTAGCCTGAAGCAAGCTGTGGGAAAGCTGCTGAGGCCAGGAGCGTGCAGGACTGCAGCAACCAGCAGTGCAGGTGCTCAGCTTTGTAGCTTTGGTTACTGCAGCGCTGCAGCCAGAGCATGAAGGCTCAGGATGGGCAAGAAGAGCTGCTCAGCCTCCAGAGCAAGCCTGTGGGCAGGATGCCCAAAAAAAACCAAAAAAAAAAAGAAAAAAGAAGAAACCACCAGTGAATATTCCTTAAAATTACAGGAGTGGTGGATTCCCTTCTTATCCTCTCCCCATGCCAGTTCTGGTCCTTTTCCTCTTCAGATCTGTTCTGGCTTTCTTACTCTGTCCAACAGCAGAACCCTCCCTACCAATGATGTGAGAGAGGAACCAGCCTTTTACTGCTTGCTCCTTGTGGCCATAAACAAGTCTGACACTGCCTACCAAGCAGATCCCATATGTTGTTTGAAGGTCAGCAGACCTTCTCTCCTCCCCTGATCCAGAGGTATCATCAGATGAAATTAAAGTCAAACAAGGCCCTTCCTTGCCCTAGAACAGCAATTCTCACCTTGTTTCAGCACACCTGGACACAGCTTTCACAGATCACTAGTGTTNACATGTACTTCATGTTGTGCCCCCCAGCTTTTTTCTGGGCTCTTGCTGCCCAGGCTATACCACGTTCTGCCTCCATGTGACACTTACGGATTTCTTCCATCACCACTGTGTTGTCCATGGCTATGTGTACTGCCAGGGAACTCCACGTATCAAAAGTTGCAAGTTTTCTAGAGGAAAATGAAAAACAAGTAAGTAATGAAGGATTAATACAACTACAAGGCAAAGATGGTGGTGTACCAGAGAGGAGAAACTGGATTAGGAGAGACTGGTGTTATGATTTATGCTGTGGAATGTGCTTTGATCTGGGAAAGCTGCTGTAAGGCAATTCCAGCCTATTCCAGGGAGCTGCCTGCTCCTCTACCGACGTGAGGGGAGAATGGTGAGAGGAGGGAGGGTGTTATTAAAGGCAGCCCATGCTCCAATGGCAGGCAGAACCCTGTCAGCTCAGAGGGAGCACACACCAACCAGCCCCACTGCCTGCCTGAATGGAGGAAAGGAAAAGGGCAGCACTTACTTGAGCACCTGCGCGACCGTGTTTGGTCCGTACCACTGGCCTATGGATTTTCCCTCCCCGACTCCCATCTGAGCTGCATCACAACAAAAAAACAGAATAATGTAGTCAGTACTTTCACCCACACTGCATCCCTTCCTTATCAGGTTTGTATTCAATAGGGAATCATTCTCACTTGGAAACTTTATTGAATCAGCAGTATTTACTGTTTCATGGGGGTGAGAAGCACATCCTGAAGGACTGCAGAGCAAATCCTTTCCTCAAAATGCAGCAGCACAGAAGTTCAAAGGGCAGTGTTGCCTCAGAAGAAGCTTTACCCAGTGTTTGATCACCAGACCACCCCTATGACCTGAGTCCTGTTCAGCCCACAGGAAACACTGGAACAGGCTGCTTCTCTGATTTTTCAGGGAAGTTTGTATGACAGCCTGCCTCGGCCCACTTAATATGTCTGAGCATTTCTTTCTTCTTACCTATCTGGTGAATGGAGTAGTAGCTGTCTTTTTTGTCAATGAAGGCATTAAGAACGTTGAAGTAATTATCCATCTGCCTCTTCCCTTTTACCCACCTCCAGTCTAGGACAGACAAGGGATATATGAAATAAACATGGTACTTATTAGCAACCAGAAGCTGTAATTCTCTTCCTGCATATTGCTGAAAATTGACCAACTCAGTTTTCACATTGTCATATTATTACTAAGCATCTGAGGCATTCCCAACAGTAAAGGGCTAATTTTAAAATAGCAGAAAACATTCTTACAGCTGGGATAAAGTTCCATCACCCATAAACCAACATAAAATCAGAAAATACAAATATCCCCAGAGAGTTCCAAGTACACTATTCTCTCAAGAGCCCTGAACTTGAGAAGAGTGAAGAAAAAGTTAGAGAACCCTCAGCATTCCCAGCTGTGTCCTTGTTATCTCTGTTCTTCCCAGTGCTGCACTCATGGGAGCACCTGGCCCTGGAGGTCAGTGTGGGCTGTGCACTGGTTTACCTCTTCCCAAATGCCTGCAGACCAAGGCCTGGGCAAAGATCATCTGGCCACAGCGCAGCATGCAGCCCCAGCCCGTGTCAGAGGTGGGGCCGGTCCCTCCTGCAAACAAGGACAGAAAATAAACAGGGAATGAATGGTGAGGCAGAGCCAAGAGAGAGAAGAATGGATGGGTAGCAGGTTCACCAAGAAACAAGGCAGGGAATGAGGACCAGCTTAGCTCACACACCCAAGACTGAGAACCAAAAATATGGTTATCTATGAGTACACAGT
Source organism: Horornis vulcanius (assembly GCA_013401035.1). Lineage (NCBI taxonomy): Eukaryota > Metazoa > Chordata > Aves > Passeriformes > Scotocercidae > Horornis > Horornis vulcanius. The sequence goes on from VZUA01055551.1 coordinate 4,820, forward strand.
GGCATCCCTTAAAAACAAATAAATCAACTCCTCTAACACTAACTGAAAGGGGAAAAAATTCCAAGGGACATCCAAACAACACAAGAGAGCTGAATTTCTCAGAACAAGCCCTTAAGCCTGGCTGCAGACTTTCAGCCCAATTCAGACACAATTCTACACAAAGGTGTTTGTTAAAGATGACTCTTGTAATCCTCATCTTGAGAAGGCAACTCATCATGCAGAACAAACCAGTCCCACAGAATTTCTGCAACAGAAGTGGCTACAAATAACATTCCAAAGTGACCAATGTAGTCAAGCCAAAACAAAGGCACCAGCCAAAAAAACCCTACCCAAGCAGTGAAAAAAAGACACATCCTACGTATCACTGGAGAAAGCTGGATATCATCTCATGCTGGACGTCTCAGACAATGGAGACAAGGCTGAAAGCATTTCCCTGACAGACCTTCCAAAGGAAACTGCTGCTCCTCCACTGCAGCTCTGGCTGTTACTACAAATACCAGATATCAAATGTTCAGTGTGATCACAGTGTGATCTGTGCCTGGGCACAGCTTCTGCAAGTTTTTGTGGTGCTGTTTTCCTCTTTTTGTCCTCAACAGGGAGAAAAATCACCTGGAGGACTATTTAATCAGCTTCTCAATGGTCACCAGTTGTCTTCTATAGTTTCACCAGTAATTCATAACACGTACAAATTCCAAAAGTGATAATGCTTTACAAAATTAGCATCAGACAGCTCCCAACCCTTACAATAATTAAGTGGGCTAGCACAGAGGGAAGGGACAAACAGTAACAGAATGACTGGGAGAAAAAATACTGAAAGAGGTGTACTGTATATGACATGCAGATCACATCTATGGTGTAAATAGGAAATGACTCAGAAAATGGGGTCTGTCTTCACCCCACAGCCTTTAATGACTCACAAGAAACCAAAATTGTGTCTGTGAGCCAGTTAAACATGTGCTAACCCTTTGTTCTCAAACATATGTTTAATTATGGTGCACAAACATGAATTTAAAGGGATTAAACTGCATCAAAGATGTCTCAGAGCTTGTGAGGCAGAGGGCTTTCCAGCAGGGAAAGAACAGCACAAGCCAGAAGGACCAGTTAAGGAAGAAGTCTCTTTTCCAAACATGAGCCATGTTCCTTTCCCACTGACTGCTGGGGATAACAGTGACAGAAGGGGGACATGGGCAGGCCATGGAGTCCCATTTACCTGCTCTTAGATCTCCTCTGATACACCTTTCAGCCTGCACACAAACCCAAACCCCAGAAGAGGCCATGCAGAATATCTTAAGGAACCAAGGCACCCTCCTTGGAGTTCACTGGGAAAGATCCCCCTGGCCAGTACAGCTCCTCTGTGTAACAGACACTTCAGGCACCTAACTCCCCCTAAACAAACAAAGCCCCCACACAGAGTCTGGGGCAGATGCACAAAGGCAGCAATTTCTGTATCATCCTCTAAGTTTCATCATTTTAATCCACTTCAAGCCCAAGACCATAATTCAGTAATATTTCACACTAGACTGATGTAGGATGTGATGTAGTACAAAAATCCTCCCATGTTGCCTAAAAAAAGAGCAGGCTTCCCAAAGCCCTTCTTGCCTCCTTTTAAAAACCACTGCTATCCCTCCTTCCCAAGGGGATGAGGAATTCTCATTATCAGATTAGAAAAAAAGTCTGTCTAATCAATTAGAGGAGGCACATTTCAGACTCTTGTGAATGGAAATGATGTCATGTTTGTGGGGACTGTTTTATTAGGGATAACCTGGTTACAATAATTTCCAGGATGTCTTTACACCCCTCCAGACTACCTACCAATAGCAGGGAAGTTCTTTCTGTAGGTGAACCAAAGCCGAGAGGTCACATCCAACAGGATCTCTTCCTTCTCTGGAAAGTGTTCAGCATGGAAAGGCACACACATCAGGGGGGCACCAAGACAGCTAAACCCACCTCCCACTCACCCTCCCAAGGAATTCTGCTCCTCACTGCAGGCTCAGAGAGGCAGAGTCTGGCTGAGGAACAGGGCAGTACTGCTGTGCACAAAGCTCTTCCTTTCCTCCCTAGAGTAGCTGCAATTAACCCAAAGATACTATGGCCACAGGCAAATTATGAAGCAGCAACTCATCCTTCTACCCCCTGCCTCCACCATCCTGCCCTCATGACGTGTCCCAACAACTCCCATATGGTAACTTTCTGCACAAAAATATTCCAAAGTCCATGGAAATGGCCAGACAGACAGAAGCACGGCCACTAAAACCCAAGTGCAACACTAACAAAGTCCTCTGGAGCCTTAAAACATTGCACAGTGCACACAAAATACCTGTAAAAACACTGTATTTCCGGCCAAGGATCCAAACGGGTTCTTTGGTCTCAGGGAAGTCTTCATACTCAAACCTGAGGGTGTCGTAGGTAAGAGTAGCTAGAAAGAGAAAGGAGAAATCACAGACCTTTGACAGCTTTGCCTTTTGTTTTTAAAGCCAGACAAAGCTACAGAATCAGAGCTGCTGTGGCTCAGTGACTCCCACCCACCCCCAAAGCCCCTGGGCTGGCAGGAAATGGTCCCAAGTGCCCTGCACCCCTCAGCTCTGGGAGGCACAGAGGTGACCCAGCCCTGGCTTCCAGCTCTTCCAGCAGGATTTCCAGGTTAGGCCAGCTCCAGGTTCTGCCCAGGGCAGAAAACATTTAAAACTTCACCTGGCAGCTACACCATTTCCCAAAATAGGCACCACTGTGCACATCATCAGCTATAGCATTGATGCTGAGGGCCTCTTTTCCGTTGAGTAGAGTGGTTAAAATCCTCTTGCAGAGAACATAAATTTTGAGGGAAGAACACACAAAACACAGATCACCTTAAGGTGGAAAATAAACCTTGCTCAGTCCCTCCTCCAGAGGCACCAAACCCAACAGAAGCCTTGCCACCCCCATGTGAGGAACACAGAGCTGTGCAAATGTGCTCAAGCAAAGGTGACAGGCAAAACTTTTGTCTTTTACTGGTTCCCTTCACAGTATGGCATCCATCAGTGCCTAAAAATCCCTTCCACAACCACGACAGAACAACCCAGCAGCCCAGGTTGCCCTTGGATCAGGGCAGCCTAAGCTGTTGTGCACGGGGTACAAACAACAGGGAGGAAAAACTAGAGGAGTTGGATGAGTTGTGCTCCACTAGATCTGTGTTTGGAAACACAGACTTTAAGGTAGCCTGGGAATTCTGGAAAAGACCTACATGATTTTACAGGTGCCAATTCTGTAACAAACCACCTCTAAAATTTAAAGCAGAGTGAAGACAGACTGTTCTGTAATTGTTAAAGTAGCGATTGAAAACATCTCTCACAGCAAATGCAATAAAATCTGTGGTAATGTGATGTGAGTTTAAAGCAGGGGAAAGGAGAACAGGGCCACAAGCTCCTGTCATCCCATTCTCTGCAAGAGCCACCCCTCTCCATGGGGCACACCCCACTTTTGGCTTCTCCAGAGTCACCTGCTGCTACATAAGACACTCCAGCCACTGAAGTATCTCAGCCTTAAAATCTGGATTCCCTGACCTGGAATTGCAATTCCAAATGTCCAATTCCTCAAGCAGACACCATCACTAAGACCAACTACTGTTCAAGCAGGACCCCCAGCAACAGAGATGACAACAGGCTCCTAAATCAAATTCTGAAACAGACCGTGCCTTAACTCCAGCCCACAAGATTTAAAGCATGTTCCTTGTGTGAATTAGTCTTTAAGACTGTTCCAGGCACCTTTAGGATGGCACAGGCCACACATTCCCATTGCCACCCCATGATGTGACTCCTCAGCAAGCTAAGCAATTCTGCTTGCACTGAAATGTCCCAACAAATTACTGCTGCAACAAACTTGAGCAGGGAAATGAAGGATTTCTTTCCCATCTACGACCCAAACTTGCAAATGTCCAGATTTGAAAAGGTAACCAACATGATCTTAACATAAAACCAGGAAGGTTTTAAAGCTCCAAGTGGTTTATTTTGTCAGTTTCTAAGCCTGCCATGTATCCAACTCTCTGTAAGGAGTCTCAAATAGCTTAAAGAAAATGAGTGAAACAAGCAGGCTACAAAGGAAGATCAAGCTATCCCTCCTTCTCCTTCCCAGCAACATTCCCTGACCTGCTCAAATATCACAACTCTGCAGCTGAACACTTTGCAGGGCACCAGGTCTTTAGCAAAGACAGGATTTGCAACTGGATACTTCACAGCAAGGATGAGCAGCTGGAAAGGGGCTGCTGGAGTCTCTCCCCTTCCACCAAAGCTTGGAGAGGAAGGGGTCAGCAGACAGAGGGGGATCTGCAGCTGGACCAGCCACGCATTCAGGGAATGAAGGACATGTGTTGTGACACTGCACATTAGGGAAGAGAGTCCAGGATTGCAGCCCTTCAGCTGAATGCCCAACATCTGGCTCTGTACAAGGCCCTGTGTGTCCAGCTGTGCATCCCAAGGAGGTGGTCAGACATTCATGTTGGGATTTGGGGAGAAAACAGCTGAAATGCATGAGGCCAGGTTTCCCCTTCACAGGGAAGAAAATTCAAGAGGTTGCTCCCAGTTAGTCTCAAGGACATTATAATGGGAGCAATAAACTCCTCATAAAGCTTGAGGTCACTGAGTGTTTCCTTTACAAGCCTCACCTTCATATGCTCCAGCACTTTTCCAAAGTCCATCTATTGTACTATTGCCCAGATGGGCTAAATACCAGCCAGTGGGGCCCAAATAATTCAGGCAGGGCACAAAGAACGTCACAGACTGCACAGGAGCCTTTCTCTCCTTCTTGCAGGCAGAGATGAAGAAGAGAAATACATCTGGAAATTCACCAAGCAGAAATCCTGTTTGAAGCTGCTCCTCTCAGAGCTGCAGAAGCTGGGTGAGCTCAGCACATTTCTCAGGCAGTGCTCCAAAAGTTCACCTTCAGAAAGCCCTCGGTCTATTTTAATTACCGACCTCTGAGCATCCAGGACAGTGGAGCAGCAGTTTCCGCAGAGAAGGATGTGCAGTCTCTGCACATCAAAACGCAACAGCTCAACCTCACACGCTTTTATAGTTAAAAAACAGTGTCAGCCCTGCACAGCTCACCCTGAGAACGGCAGCCTCGCTTTCCAGGAGCCTTGCACACACTGGGAAGGAGGGGAGGCTGGCTGGATCGCTGCCCCATGGGCACATTTTCCATGGGATCTGCAGAACACCTCACTCCAGAAAGCCTCAGCAAGAAAGACATAGCTTTGTTCACACCACAGCAGAATCCCAGAATGGTTTGGGCT
>VZUA01055552.1:0-15789 GCA_013401035.1 Horornis vulcanius
TTTCTTGTTCTAATTGGCCTCCTCCTGTTTCAATTCAGTTGTGTTTCTGTGTCACCATGGAGACAGTCATGATGTCACGAGATGTGGCATCACTGAAAAGTGGCTGGGAAGCAGTTGCTCATGTTCCCCCTCACCCCATCCGCCCCGGTAATCAATAGCTGGAGCAGAAAGCAAAACAGCTCAATAGACTTCAGTGAAAATATGGAGCTTTGAAATGAGCCTGAATTACAGCTGTGATTTTAAGGCTGTTACCAGAGTGGTGGTGGCAGAAAGATCTCATAAACCCTCCTTCTCAAAACTGTCTCCATCTCCTCGTGTGTTTTTGAGCTTGCTTAAATTAGTGCCAGGAAGCCCCAAATGTCCAGCAGTTGCTGTGCTACTGTACTTGGGCCCTGTTGGCAAATGCTTGTGGTCCTAAAAACCCAGGAACCCCACTGGGTCTCATCCTGGGCACGGGGCCAGGCTTTGTGGTGCTGGGCTGAGGGACAGGTACACCGAGCTTTGTCAGCTCTGACATCAGTCAGAAAAGCTGGTGTTTCACCAGGATGTGACTTGGAAGAGCTTTTATGGGGCCTTCTGCCTTTCCAGCACTTCTGAGACAGCTGTTTCCTCTGTGGAAGCACTCGGTGGGATGGGCTGGGTGCTGAGACTGGGGAGCCAGCACCGTCTGTGTGAGCTCGGCAGAGGCGGGGATGTAGCAGAGAATTGGGCTTATTTCATGGCTTAATTCTACTCTGCCAAAATGATGAGAGCTTCCAGTTTCCTAAACACCATGATTTGTCACCAAAATGCTGTGAGGATGTATTCTGCCCTGTACAGTCTTTGCTGTGCATTTGTCTTCAGCTCTATCTCGTTTTTTTTTTTTTTTTTTTTGNGTCTTGTTGAGAGCATGGCACAGTGTACTCGATCCTCTGCCTTGAGCTGTAATAGCCTACTCAAATATTAACTAACTTCCTCCTGATTAATGGGAGGCAGGGTGGTGTCAGTGCCTGGCCTGGCAAGCAGAGAGCTGATGCTTTCCAGTTACTTCTTGGTTTTGACAGAGGGCTTTGTCTTACCCATCACAGAAGCTTGTTACCTGTAACTGTTCCGTTTGTAATGTTTGATATTGAGGGATGAACATGCAGATTTCTCCTGTTTGCGGGGTGTCTCTGGGTGAGATTGAGATGCTCTCCCTAGTGCTGCATGCTGGTGCCACTGCTCAGCGGGGACCTGTGCATGGCACCTGCACACTTTGGCTGGTGCTGCTCTGAGTTATCATCTCTCAGGGTTGACACTTCCTTGGCAAGTACATCCACTCCCTTGAGCTTTGCTTGCTCTAAGCAACCTTGTATTCAGGCAAAAAGGACAAAACTTTGTGCAATGTGGAAGCTCAAAGAAGTTGACTTTTTCAGTGTGAGAGAAATTTTTGGCTGTTTTCCTGAAAAGATCAAAACTGTTTTCCAGCAGTTCTCAGTTCTGCTGACAGACTCTTTTTTTTTTTTTTTCTGATTTTTCTTCTGGGTTGCTGGGTCTTCAGGATGAAAGGCTACAACAGTTCATAGCATGAAGACAAAGGGTTTTTTCACCTTGTCTGTTCCCTTGAAACATTTGATACGTGTCCTGTTTAGGGAGAAAAATGACTGAAAGGCCAGGTGTATTTGAATCATGCAATTTATAGTGCTGCTGTTTTTAAAGTAGATGCTGTCTGGCTAAAGCTACTAAAATCTGCTTTTTAACCAGCATTGCTTAAAAAAAGCAGAGGGTAGGACATGTTTTCATTCTCTCCTGACACTGGTCACATCTGTCCTGGTAGCTGCAAGACCATTCCAAGGCTACTTGACTCTGACTTCCTGCACTCTGGTTACTGTAGAGGAGAAAATAACTGCATGAAGGTCTGGGATTGGTGCTGTTAATGGCTGCAGTGGGCAGACAGAGGCTGTTAGGAAAGGAGTAAAAAGCTCACCTACAAACTGTGTGTGGTTTGTAGGTTTAGCTATATTGTAGCATGTTTTCCATTTTCAGTGTGTGTAGAGAACTACATCCATGGGAAGAAGGGTGAGATGAAGTTTCCCTTAAAACAGCAAAACAACATATTCCCAAGTATTTGGAGATTTCCATTAAAGGCTATGAATAGGTTGCTTCCTGGAAGGAAACTAATCCTTCTGTCCTTACTCATGGGCTTGTCTAAACAGTTAACCTCATCAAATTCCTTTATTACATGAGCAAGTCACTGTGAAATGGTTATTCTCTCAGAATAAGACTCTGTGGAGTTCCTTATCCCCCAGATTTGAGCCCTAGAGGATTAACTGTTACCTGCTTCCCCTTACAGGGCTGCACAGACCCCCGTGGGCTGCAGTGCAAGTGTTTTACCCTTGCAAATGCATTGGGTGATGTCCTTTCCCCTGTGCCAAACCCCTTCCCCCAGGACCTGCAGGTTCCTCAAACCCCTCAGGTGAGCTCAGTTGGCCTCTGGGAAAGGAAAACCTGAGGTGCCAACCAAGGCAGGCTGAGTGCTTGAGGATGGGAACAGAAACATAAAACCTAATATTCTGCAAAATAATGTTGTGTTCTGCTGAGTTCTCTGAACTTAAGACCTGTATTCAACCAAGTTTTAAAAGATGTCTTTGTAGAAGATGGTCACCTACAAGGTGGTAGGCAGTGTCCAGACTTAAAAGGGAAGAGTGAGTGATGGGACACGAACAATTTTTACAGAATAACTGCAAAAATATACAAGATACAGAGAAATGGTGTTCTTGCCTGAAAGATAAAGTCGTTGAAGTTGCTACAAGTCTCTGGGCATCTTCCCAGCACTGAAGTTTCTGGCATTCTTGCAGTAGGAGCTGGTTCAGGGTTGTGACACCGAGTGCTTGTTCAGATTGCAAGTCAACAGATTGCTTGTCTCCAGGTCCTGGCTTGCAACAGGCATCAAATTGTTGTGTGTGATCTCTGATAAAGGCTGTGAAACCAGAGCTGCCCGATCCTGTTGCAGCTGTAGCCTTGTGTAGTCATATACAGGTGATAGCTCCTGTAAGTATCACCCAGAGACAGAAGTTAACAAATATGGATTTGTGCTCAAAGCAAACAGAAGGTGAGGCTGCAGAGCTGGCAGATGCTCTTAGGCCGATGAGTATAAAAGCGAAGTTATGGAGTGTGTGGAAGCCTCAGGTTCCCATCTGGGCAAGCTGCCACACAAGAGCAGGACTTGTCCCTTAGTGTTTCTTTACCTCTTGGTAACTGGTCAGTGATTGGCAAGACAAGAGAGTCCTTCCTGCTGCTTTGGAGAGAAATGCATTTGCTCTTTGTATTGTCTGTGCTTTTCTAAGCCCTCAGCAGAAAGAAGAAACTTCAGTGAGCCAAGGTATCTGTGCCTGAGCTCTTTATACTCTCTGAACTCTGTCTACTGATGTGAGGAGAGCACAGAGTGGGCAAGGGTGGCACTTGGTTGCTTTCAGTCTTAAAGACCTCCTTGTCCAGCCAGTGACAAACTTCAGGGCTGTGAATCACTTGTGTGTCAGTAATATTTGCATATTTTAGGCAGACTTGCTGCATTGTGTGTTGTGCAATGCTGTGAGAAACTTTGGAGCTCGGAGGGAAGCACAGCTGGCAGTGCTGTCAGACACCTCTGCTCCTGGTGCTGAAAGCTGAACTGACAATTTAACTCTCTTCAGGCTGACTGGTGCTTAATCCTCTTGGCAGGATTGCCAGAAACTTGGGAATACCCGGTGACTAGAAAGCTGCACACCTGGCCACAGAGGCAGGGCAGCCTGGGATAGAGGAAGGTGTCCCTGCCTTTGGCAGGGGGGTGGGACTGGATGATCTTTAAGGTCCCTTCCAGCCCAGGTCATTCTGGGATTCTGAGTAACCTTCAGAAGCCGTAACATGCTTAAGCACATGCCTAGGTTTTCCAAGTCCTTTGAGGTTTTCCTGGAGAGGGAATGTATTCAGGAGGAGGCTGGTCTGTACTGGTTTGGGAATACCTGTGTGCTGTGCCGTGGGCACACCTGAGCTCACCTATTCTGCATGTTCTCTGTGCACTTGGCTTCAGGTTACCAACAGATTGCTTTATTTGAAGGGGCGGTGGCTGCTGTTCAATTGGCCTCCTGTCCTGAGGTTCTCTGAGCCATCCATCTGTACCACAGCTGATTCCTGCCAGACTAGCTCTGCCCTTGGAGCATGGTGCTTATGGCTGCCTAGATTTGGAGCTGGCCTTGTGTTTCACATCGAGATCCAGTGCACAGGCTTGGAAGGCTGCCAGTGGAGTTCTCTTGCTGGGAAGCACTGACTGCAGTTCTGAACTCTTAGTTGCTGTTTTCGTCCATCTCTAAGTGGTGAAGGTCAGAGTTGGGGTTTTCAAGTAGCTACAGTCAGAAATGTAGGAAAGAAATAGTCCAGCAAGGAGCTGCTAAGGGGGAAACTCTCCATGTTCTGCAGTGGAACTTGTACACATGGGAACTCTGGGTTTTGCACAGTTTCTACATGTTCCAGTAACTAAAAACTGAACGTAGAACTCATATTTCCTCTTGCACAGGTGAAATTTATGAATCAATTTCTTAGCTGGCTTTATGGTGAACTCTCACTGATAAGCAGGTGAATTTCCTCAGTAAGGAGTTTCTGACTGGGAGGTCTGATTTTTCTGGTATTGATAGAGTGCTTAATACATCTGAACTGCTACCTGGTATCCTGTTAGGCACCAGGGCATGAAAATCTGGGCCTGTGTTCTCAGACATATGGGAAATGACTCTTCAAGTGGTGTGATCCCAGCTCTGCACCTGCTTCTCAGTGTGCAGCTGCTTTACAATGTGTGCTGATGTTGTGGTTGTGTTTCTGGTCTTGAGGGGCAGCAGCTGCTTGTTGCTCACCTTGGTGGGCTGCACAGAGATCCCCACAATGCTCACTGGCAGGAAGGGGGACAGGGATGGGTCATCTTAATGTAGGGGAACCTACACTTAGTAGTGGTTTGGGGACTTTTGAAGTGTGCTCTGTCACCAGAGTTTCAGGTTGCTCCTTCTGGTTTGCTCAGTTTGTCTTCTTGTTCCCTGGCATCTTCAGGGAACAAACAGGTCAATGTCCCTCTGCCCAGGGGTTGCACACTCAAAATGCCAGTAGGACATGGCAGGACAAAGTCTGACTGAAACCTGCCCCAGCCAGACTGAGAGCTTTCACACTGCAGAAGCAATTATTATTCCATGGCATTGCTCTTTGCACTTTATTGCTCTTACACCTACCTAATAGTAACTAAGGATTGTTCTGATCCTTACAGAGAATATACATCGTATGTGGGAAGTCTAAATGTCAAATAACTTGAGGGTATTGAAGCTCCTGACATCTGGTGTGCAAGCACAGTGGTTCATTCTGACAAGGACTGCTGAATTAACCATAAAACAGTTCTCTGCTTAAATTTCTGAGAGCATTATTCCTCTGATAAGAGCCTGGATAAGGAACTGCAGGATCATTTGCTCACCAGAGCCTGTCTAGGTTTAGGAAGTACTCTTGTGCCTTCCTCTGTGTTCAGAGTGCTACTTGTATTGAGGAGGTGGGGTACAGCCCTCCTGGGTTGGAACTGAAGGGAGAAAAGGCAGCCTACTAAGGTGAAGCTTCCAGCCATCACGTGAATTCATACAGTGTTAAAATTTCCCCTAAATCATATTCATACTACCACATCACAGCAGAAATGAGCAAAGAGGAAGCTCAGACTGAAGTCTGTAAGAGAAATTCCAGGGTGGTTTTAGTTTAGAAGGGGGTACTCAGCCTCCGAGTCCGTTCTTGACCATTCACTGAAGTGCTGTGTGCACGTCTGTGCCTGCAGAACTGGCATGCGCTGGTGTTCCTGTGGAAGATTTATCAGCTTAGCCAAAACTCCCAGTATAGTTGTAGCAAGATGTTTCCTTCAGCACTTCCACAGCATTGAACTCTCCCTGAGTTCTGAACAGGGAGCACTTGTGGAGCACTCCAACTGATTAGTCCTGGGGGAGACCCTGATGTGCCAGGCATGTGTCCTGCCAGACAGCAGCCTGGAAGGGTGTGCTGGACTTGGGATGTCATCCTGGCTTTCAGGACAGCTGGTACTTAACACAATACTAATATTTGTATTGTAAGTTGGAACATGCTTGGGTTCCAGACCTAGAGAAACCAAAAGTTACCTGGATCTTCTGTCCTTCCTGAGCAGAATGTTAACAGAGCTCAGACCTGAGCCCCGCAGCTCCCTGCATTGGGGTGGGGGCTGTGTGCCCAGCTGGGCACGGGCAGTGGCTGCTCAGCACTGAGGGGGCTCAGGTGGAGGTGGGAGGAAAAGGGCCCTGGCTCTGCTGCTGTCCCTCAGCCCTGTGGCTGTGGCACTCGTGTGGCACTGCAGAGAGCAAGCACCGTTCTATGTTCTGTATTGTGCCACACTAATCCTGGGCTACTCTTTCCATTTTTCATTTGAGCTCAGCACTTCTGACTGTAGTCCTCTGTCCATGGATCCCATCACAGGAATGCTGTCTGTGTTACCTTGTGCAGAGCACCTGTGTTGCTCCATGGTTCTGGAGCACTGCCAGCACTGCCTGTCTGGTTTGAGCTGCCAGGGCAGACACATCCTTCTGCAGTCAGGATGCTGTGCTGGCTTCCCTTCTGTCCCAGAGCTGGCCTGCTGCATCTGTGAGGTGACTCACTGCTGTTACACCCTCTCCTCACGGATAAGGCATTCCTCCTACAGGGAGAAGGAGGCCCAGCTTCCACCAGGCTCTAGAGCAGCTGAGTCAGATGTCTTGTCAATTAATGTAATTAGCAATTAGCTGAGGAAATACCTCCTCTAACTGTCTTTAGTGGTTGTGTCTGTAAGTGGCCAGAGTAGGAGGGGACAGTCCTGTGGCAGGGACGTGGCATCTCACAGATTCTCCCAGGTGCCTTGCAGCAAAGCTGCTGACATTGCAGTCCATGGAAATTTCCTGATGGAGATGATGCAAACTGCTGTGAGCTTGCTGTGAAATAACCCTGCAAGTGCTCTGCTGCTCCCTCCAAGCCTACTCACATCCATGTTCCCACAATTAGATAACTGGCCACGCATGAGGTTACAAAGCAGTATCTAAAATAACATGTTGTTCTGTTTCCTCAGCTGGGCTGTGTGTCATGGTTACAGCTAAAGAATAGAATCTCTAAGGGGGAGGGTCGCCAAAAGGGGGTTGTTGTTTCTTTTTTTTCCTGTGGCTGCTTTAATGCAAAGCTGTCTTTCCCATCTCAAGCCTTGGGCTTGTAGGTATGAAGCTTGTCTGCTGTCATCTCACAGGCATCGTGTGTCTGCTGCATGTCTGCGACAGGAATAGAAACACCCCTGAGAACAGGATTTGTTGGTGTGATGGTGCTGCTGGAGGCACCAGCCATAGCATGTGGAGAATGGGCATTGTGGGAAGGAATGGCCAAGCTGCTCTGCCTCCCTGAAAGGCCACGGGAGGCTAATCCCAGAGCAGCTGGCACCTCCAGTGGGTTTGGGATACTGCTGGAGCCCCACCCTGCAGCAGTGTGGGGGTCCTGTGGGGCAGTGGCTGCCTGGCAGCAGCGCTTTGGGCCCACATGCTTCTGGGGTGCACCAGCCTCCTCAGACTGGGGTCCAGGATCTGCCAGCCCTTCACCAGCTCTCTGCCATTGGAAACAAGAGAAATCAGATGTGAAAAGTAAAGGCTCTTATTCATTTTTTCCCACATTTGCCTCCTGCAGTTTACCATTAAGTTATCTTCAAAAGCATTTGTAGCTGCTTTTGGCCTTGGAAAGGATGCTGAAGCATAAAGGACATTTTTTCTCTTGCTATCATATAGTGACAGAGCTGAGAGCAGACTTTTTTTAGGTGTATCGAGGAAGACAGTTATTCCTGTAGTATGAGCTCCAGGTCTCCAGTAACCTGGGCTGCAATGGGAGTTTAAGCCCTCTCTGTTTCCAGCACTGGACTGGACTTCTCCCTGATGGATCAGTGTCTTGCTGACAGCAAGTTCCCAGTGTTGGTCCTGCCTGGCTGCCAGAGCCCTATGGAGGAGTTGTCTGGTGGAGTCATCCTGTTCCACTGACCTTTATCTTCAGTCAGTATCCACTGTGTCTGTCTTGAGGCTTCTGACACAGCTCAGATCCAAGAAACTTGACTGGGCAGCTCTTCCTCTGAAACTGGGCCTCTGCTATGTAAACAACCCCAATGTGTTCTTGAAAGTGCTTTCCAGGAAAATGTAGCAGCAGGGATTGGGTGGCTTCGTTTCCCAATGTGGTGTCACAGACATCAGAAGTGACCCGAGTGCACAGTCCCGGTACACTGGGACCGCTCTATGTGCTGAGGGTCTGTGCCTGGATATGTATGCTCTGTGCTTCACCCTGGAGTGACAAGGGCAGAGCAGTGTCTTTTGGTCCTTCCCAGCCATGTGCTCCCACGGTGGCTCCGTGTTTTGGTGCATTTTGCCATAGCCTGATGGAGGATTCCTTCTGGCAAACAAACCCCTTGAGCAGGTAGTTGGAGACCTGCTCCTTGATCCCACCCTTGTATCCCACAAGCTCAGTGCTGCCCTGGGGCTGTGCCAGCCCTCACTGTTGGGTTATTTTTGGCTGGTGGTTCTTGTTTCACTAGGCCACTTCAGGTGAAAGCACTTGCTGGACTCTCCCCAAGTAGCTGACACAGTCAGTCTGTCCTGGGAGGCCACAGTGGCTGTTCTCAGCAATGCCTTTGAGCTGAACACAGCAGAGACCAAGCTGGTGACTGCCCTGGAAAGCCCTGAATCCAAAGATTGGCATTTTGCTGTTCCTAGGAATTTCATCCTCCAGCTGGTCGGGGGGGTTGGACAACTGGCACAACAAGGAGTGGCTGCTTGAATGCACTAATGCATTCCAAGTCTAAAATTGTTCCCAGGCCAATTGTGGGGAGATGGCCAAGTGGAGGAATAACTCCAGCCTTGGGCAATCTTTGCAGTTTGGCTGGGATTTTCAGAGAAGTATAGAGATGAGATTTTTCCTGGAGAACTGATGTCACCATCTTTTCCTTGGTGTGTCAGCTCTTGGTAGTCAGGTTTTAGAAATCTTGAACTGATTCTCTCTGGAACCATTTTGGCCTTGGTTGAATGAGGAGGTGTCTGCAAGGAGCAGTATGATTTTTTCCCTCCATCTGCCCTTGCAGGAAGAACTTGCCCTGTGTGCTTTGGAGCTGTAGCAGCTGCCAGAGCACTGGGACCTGCACTGGGAGCAGGGGAAGGGATGGGGATGGACATGGTTAGAACATCACCCGCCTGCTGAACCTCGGAGTACCTTCAAAGGCTGGCACATAGCTCTTGGGCAGGGTTGTAACTCTGAAGATCTGTAGCAAAAGCCCCATAAATTCTTATCTGGAACGTCACTTGGACTGATATTTTCTGTTAGCCTGAGTCCAGCAGATCCCACATTTGTGCCATGGCCCCACTGTGCTTTCAGGTTAGGTCACTTTAGAACTGAAAAAGATGCTTGTTTGGAGCAGAGGCCTTGCATTTCTAAGAACCCTAGTGCTCCTTTTGGCCATGGTTGCAGGTGCCTGAGAGCACCTGGAACGTGCTGGGAGGGAGAACTGAAGCTGAGTAGGAAGAGGGAGCATTGTGGATAGGCTTCTTTCAAGGGTGCTCATGATCTGTTTAGAGCTCCTTGGACTGTGAAATAGCTGGGCTGGTGTGTTTTCCAGCAGGCTCTGGAGGCCCTTCAGGCTCTGGGACACCAAGTGAACATTGTTTTGTGGGAAGGTCCCATTGCTGTGCTTGAGCAAGGAGTGGCTTCTTCCAAAGACACATCTGGTAAACTGTCTCTTGCAGGAACACCTTCAAAACAATGTGCCTAGATCGTTCTCATTACCTTTCTTAAGCCACTCTAAGTCACTTGTTACCTGTTTCCTATCCTGCCATTCACCCTCTACCATCCAGTGCCGAGCCACAGATCAGGAAAAGCCAAAATTCCTCTGCTTCACCTGCTGGTTGGTACTTGGTGTTTACAGGTGAAGTCCTGGGAGGAAGCTTTTTGAAATATCCTGCAGAACACCCTAAGACTTCTGAATTTGGTGTGGATGGTTTTTATTTTGTAGGGGCAGTTACACAACTGCTAAGTTGAAAGGAGCGGAGGGAGAGATCACTCATTTGGAAACAGGAATAAATAGAAGCAAGGTGGGAAATGAAGCCAAGAAGGCTTTTGGCACATAGCTTCCAAGGCAGGAAAATGGCCTGTTCTACAGTGAGTAGGTTCCTAAAAGCAGCAGGGAATGCTCTGATGACGTTTAATGCTGTTGCTGGAGGCTGGTGTGTACTGATAACCCTCCTTGGAAGGCCGGGGAGTCATTGTCACATTTTGAGTTCCAGACAGCAGGACAGAAGGGAGTAGGTCCCAGTGCCATGGGAACAGCATGACTAAGCCAGTGCCTTCAGCTCTGTGGCCTAAAACTGAATCTGTTCCCTGGATGAGGTGACTAGAGCTGTGCTCTGGCCTCTCCCTTGTGTCCCTTTCCTAGTTAAGTCTCAGATCCTTGGAATACTTTCATGGCAGGTTCTGCAAGCTGGAAGCGCCGAGCCGGGTGTGTGGGCAAACAGGTACTGCACCCCTGAATCCAGACCTGCTACCCATACTTGTGGCTGAGTGGTGGTCTGGGCTCTCAACTTGAAAGCTTATGGGGACTCTTCAGGCCTGTGAACCAGGAATGTGGTGTTTTGGAGCCTGCAGGAAAAGCAAACAGAGCTGTGAAGATGAAGACTTGGAAGCTTTGTAGGTCAGAGATACTGGAGCCTCAGACGTGCTTGGAGAAGGCTCTGGGTGCACAGTCTGTTGTGCTTTTTGATTTCAGAGCTGCAGTTGCACAGTGACTGGTCAATGCCTGCTTGCTTCCTGAAATGAAGCACTCCAGAAAGTGCTGGGTTTGCTCCGGATACCCTCTCCCTTGGGGCATCCATTGTTCAGGGAGTGCTTTCGATACTTGAAATTCTTGGGGAATCAGAGCTGGGGACTCTTGGCCTCCAGCAAACAGTGTGAGCAGTGGCACTGGGGACATGGCTCTGCTCCTCTGTGTCCCTCTGTCACCAGGGAGGAAAGCTCTGTGCTCTGCAGGGTCCATGGTTAGTTCAGGTAGGAGCCCTCAGCAATTCAAACAATGAGCACAGCTTTCCAAAGCTTCCTAGCACCCTACCCAAAGGGAATAAAAGGTTGGAATATTTGCTTAATTGCCTGCTCTGAGACAGAGGACTTCCCTTCCACTCCAGATCAGACCAGACTGTGCTGCAACAGCTGAACCACTGTCAAATTTAATGCTAATGGGGAGGGAGCAGCCTGCTACAGCCTTTTCTGTGTTTGTTCATGTGATTTTTTTTTTTAATCTTATGGATAATGCCATGTTAAGCAATGAAATAGAATATGGAGTAGCTTTCTCTCTAACATGCAAAGCTTGTGCCTCAGCCAACAGAAGTTTCCCAGCAATTTTGACTTTGATTCTTCAGTATTAGCATAATGTTGCCACATCTTGGTTTGTACATACTTAAGAGAGGAAATGGCTTTAATTGAATTTGGCTATTAAAACCTCTTGATGATTGTAGCTTTGAAGATGTAAAAGGATGCTGGCTGCCTGACAGCCACTGTCCAAGTGGAAGGACTGTGTCTGACTAAAGGCTGCAGTTTTTCACTGTGAGATGAGTCCAGCCTGATGCCTTCCCATCTCCAAGGTGCAGAGACTGTTCACTGCTGTCTCCTCAGCTGCTGACACATGTGCTTTCCCTGGCCCTATGGCTACAGGGTGGGGTTTGTTTTCAGCTTACAAAGAATCCCTAGTCATCTGGGTGTGGGGAGGGTTTTTCATAATGTCCTGGGAAAACCACCTCTGCTGCTTCTGCTGGCATCACTAAATGCTTGCCCTTGCCTAAAACAGCAGAATATCTTCCCATGAGCAAGGGGGAGAAGCAGGTTCCTGCATCAGGTAAAATTTGGAATACAGTAACTGAGAACTGTGATAAAAATCGATGCTGAACAAAGTGATGGAGAAATTAATTCTTACCTTGAGGGGGGTTTTATTGGCAGTGATGGTGGCAATTTCTCAGAATCCTAGGTAGGCTCGAGAATTGTTGGTTGCTTGTATTCTTGGGGATGGAGCAATTTCCTGGGAGCCCCATTTGTGCTGGAGAGCTCAACAATTGCTGCCATCAGCACAGGCCTGTTCCTGTTATCACTCTCTGTGCTGACAAGCTGCTGGCTGCCATCAGTGCTTTCAGCACCCTCTTGGCCAGCTCTTCTGTGAACAGTGTTTAGTGGCACACTTAAAATGATGGTAACCCCTCCACCCCACTTCCAGGACTGTCCATAAGTGGGAATGTGCCAATAATGCCTCAGCAACTGGGTAGTTGTTTGCAAAACCTTCTGTGGACCATGCTGTGGGCTTGGTTGTCCCAAAGCTTTGGGTGTGATTCTGCTGTAGGGGAGCAACACCTGTTCCTGGAGCTGTCAAAAGTCCTGAACAGTGATTCCTGGTGGGCTGGGGGGAGGTCCCTGGTCTGAGGGGAGGCTCACAGAGTCACAGTGCTGTTTTGCCATGCTGGACTGACACACTCCCCTGTCTGAGATGGCAAAACTTGGGTTATTGCATTCACTGTTGTGCTCAAGGTGCATCTTGCTGCCTGTATGTGGAGAACTTGAGATGTGTCTCCTGTGACACGTGAGCAGATGCTTGGGAATGCCTGGATTTGGGGCTTCAGCAGCCAGCATCACCTAAAATAGCCTGTTTGAGCTGCTGAGCTCTGACATAGATAAGAAGAGATTTGGTTTGCCATGGTTTCCAGCCATTTCTGGCCATATGGATTCTGACTGGCTGTGACTTTGAGGAGGTGTGTTGAGATTCCCTGGACTTCTGCAGTGGCGGGGAAGCGACTTAAAAGCATCCACATATGCCATCCTCCAAGTGATGTGACAGTGCATGAAGTGAAGTGATGGTGAAGGAAGAGGATATTTCATACAGTGCATCATTATCTGGTGGAACCTACTTTTGCAGGAGATTCTAGAAACTGCTAGCTTGGAGAAAAACTAAAAAGACCTCCCTAATTATGCTAAACTTGGATGATTAATGCTAATACCCTCGGTGCACTTAGGAGTGGCTACAGTAGTGGATGCATGGAGGATTTGCCATCATTCCTTACACGTCTGCTCCTCCCAAAGCATCCCATCCTCCCTGCAGTTTGCTGCTTTGCAGAGCAGCTGGATAACATCCCATGTGGAGGAGGGACAGGGGAGCAGCCTGTCACCTGGTGGCACTGGCTAATTCCTGTGTGTTCACATTTATGGCCTAATTCCATGTCTATGCTGCAAACCTTGCAGAAAGGGCAGCATTAAACAAGGAGAGGGACACTAGGACTGGTCACTGCTGTGGGACAGGAATTCCATGGTGCCCAGTTCCCTTCCCCTCTCTGCTTGTTATCCATGGTCTGACATGTTCCATGCCTCTCTCCCAGAGACACTCAGGGCTGCAGAGCCCAAACCAGCCCAGACACAAAGCTGCAGGGTGCAATTGGCAGAACAGACCCTGCAGTCCCAGAGCAGCAGAATCAACATTTTGGGACTGCCACAGTGAGTGTTTAAAAGCAAGGAGGGATGGGGCCTGCCTGCAATAAGTGCCATTCCTGAGACCTCTGTGGAATGCAAATCTCTACATATCTTCAGTAGTGTTTTCCCTCTCCTGTTGTGGTAGCAGGTCCCTCTTGTCTCTGACCTGCTGGCTGATGGTTTTAGAGCTGCCTGGGCACTGTGTGGTTGTGCTGCTGCACTGATCACCTTGTGTGTGTCCAGTGTCGAGTCCAGTGGACACTTCCTTGTGCTGCTGCTGAGCTTTATTTGCCACATCTGGGTGAGATGCTGCAGGAACCAATCCTTGTATCAGGAAGTTGAAGTGGATGGTGCTTCAGTGCCTCAGCAGAAAGGATTGCTCCTCTTGTTGTGGCAGCACCTTTCAGCACAGCTTGTCTCACTGTCTGAGAGCCTTTGGCTGATACGAGGTCACTTAGCTGTGGTCCTGGTATCTCCTGGAGCCCTGGGAGTGGTGGGTGCTGAGCTGCTGGGCAGGCTCTGTGAGGTGCTGTGTGCTCCATTCTGTCCAGTCTTGCTTTCTCTTACCTGCCACTGGCTACGATAAAGTCCACGTGATCTGTTCGATGCCAGGGGCTGATGGAAGTGCCTGCTCTCTCTAGAAATCCTCTGTGGCACAGATGGTCAGAGCTGAGCCCCTTCCTGATGGCCCTCTCGAGGACTGGCTGCTCTGTGCAGATGTGTAGGCAGGGTATTTGCAGGGCTTCCTTGCCTTCTGCAGAGGCAGAAAAAGCAGCAATGTGGGTTCTTCATGTTCCAGTTGCTGTGTGCACAGAAAGGTTTCAACCCTTCCATCCTGGCATCCCCACTGTGCTGCAGCAGGGACCTGCTCCCTCGCCCTGTACCTGCGGTGGCTCAGGGCGGGGTGGAGCTGTGAGTGAGGAGGTCCTGAAGTGAGGAGGAGGAGTCTGTAGCAAACAGGCTGCTGGGTGATGCAGCAAGTCCTGGGTCTCACGACCTGGTGGCTTCTTAGCACTGTGGGACCCCATTTCTGCATCCTCTGCACAAAGGCCAGCAGGGAGAAATGTTGTGTCCTTAAAGCCCTGCTGAGCTGTTGCCCGGAGCTTTCTACTCTTCCAAAATGTGCCATGAGATGAGAATTCCCCTGGCCCTTCTCCCATGGCCTCTGCTCACCACTCTATGCTGCAGGGTGCCCGTGTGCAGGGGTCTGGCTGGGGAAGGGCTGTGCATGGCCACGGGGACAGAGCTCCAGGCCTGCTTGTGTGGGTTCTCAGCTCCTCCAGCAGCCCTGGCAGTGCCAGAGGAGCCAGGCAGGATCTGGCAGCAGGGGGAATCAGTGGTGACTCTCTTGTGCCCACCTGGCAGGACAGCCCAGGTGCTGCTGGGGACCCTGGTGCTGACTCCTAGTGCAGGGCCCTGGACTGGATGGACACCAGGAGTGTGGCTGTTGATCAGAGATCCCAGGGCTCTGTGAGCTTGGGCTCTCACTATCTCTGCCGCTTCACCTCTTTGGTGTGAAGAGCATCAGCCTTCCTTAGAGAGGGTTTTTGAGGGGATAAGCACATCCTGAGTCCCAGCACAGAGCAAAGGAGCATTGAACTGATGGACCATCCCTTCAGTCCAGCCCCTCTGTGGAAGAAATGTGTGCCAGCACTAAATGGTCAGTGAGCTGGCAAGGCATGCTGTCCTGGAGGATCAGGCACCCCACCCATCAGAGATGCAGTTCTGCTCCTCCTGGGACGAGGCTCATGCCTTTTCACTTCCCAGTCATTTACTTCTTGAGGCAGAATGGTTGGGCTTGGGGGCCTTGGTGGTTGTTAGTGAATTAACCCTGGGGCAGGGAGAGGCCGGGAGTGCTCCTTTTGGCTGCTTCCCTGTGCTGGCTGGGTTGGAGATCTGTCTGAGCCTCCAAGACAGAAGGACACTTGCTGGATGTGTGGCTGGAGCAGGGTGGAGCTGTTCATCATGGCTTCAACTCGCTTAAAAACCCCTGACAAAAACTATGGGGAGAAATGATAGTGTCTCCTCTAGCACACACGGCAGCCTCAGTGTCAGCTGCTGCAGCTGGGTTTGGGAGTGCCTGTGGCTGGTGTCCCCTGCAGCATCTGCTCTATCCCTGCTGACTCTGCAGCAGGCTGTGCTGAAAGGAGGGATGGCCAGATCTGTCAGGAGCCAGCAGTGTGAGGTACCCTATTTTTAACCCCTAGCATTCTTGGGGGGTGGCTTCTGTTGCTTCATGCATCTTTTAAATTTGTGGCTTTTTTTGTTTGTTTGTTT
>VZUA01055560.1:0-12081 GCA_013401035.1 Horornis vulcanius
AAAAAAAAAAAAAAAAGTTTTTATAATCTTGCTAAAATTAAGGTGACATTTCCTGAAAGTTACCCACTTACATTTAACCTTTATCCAAAAATACCTTTTATTCTAAACTCTTCAATAATAAAATGCATGAGGCATTAAAGGAAGGTAAAAGCTGAATTTCAGAATCCAGTTATCAGCAGAGATCACAACCAGGAAAATGAAGGTTACTCTGAGAAAGTTCCAATAACTCCAGAAGAAACAAAACCAAAAACCCCGTGATTTTTAGTTACCACATAACAAATATTAAATCTTAGGAGAAATTTATACTTAAAAGCTGAATTGGACAATAATGAAAGGTCCTGATTACAGAAGATATTGAAGGGTATGAAGAATCCAGTGACCTCGATGGAAAAAACTGGAAAGTATTAATTAAATGCTCATGTGATTAGGTAAATAAAAATTAGAAGGTGAAAGCAAACAGTCTAAGGCTGCAGTGCTTAACCTTGCAGCTGAATTCCAAGCTTAAGAATTTGTGAGCCAGGTAGATCAAAAGATGTATCAGCAGCACAGGAAAAATAACAAAATAATGAATAAAAGGCACTGTATGACTCATTCAGATGTCAGGGAGAAAGTGGCATCAGAGACCTGAAAACATCAGCTTGCAACAATAAATAAAAGGTTAAAAATAAGAGTTATGTATTTAAAAACCAGCAGGAAGCCTTAGCTGCAAACTTTCTGGTGCCTTCAATGGCAAGGGTGGACAGCTTTAATCAAAAGCTGGGAATGCTGAAGAAATTTTTATTAAGAATTTTTTCTATAAGCACTTGCTGTTAAATCCACATTTTCTCAACTTCATGATAGAAGGCAAGACCCACAAGTCTATTTTCATCTTTGGGTGAGGGAAACAATGGAAATATTTTAAGTCCCCTGGTGTGATAGAGACAAGACTTGTTAGATTCTCGAGTCCATTGACATTTTTTAAGTAGGGAAAAAATAGATTGCTTCAGTTCTGGGTCTGAAGACAACATAAAGATAACTGTGAGCATGGGACAGCAAGGCTGATTGGGGGATCTCACAGGAATGGAGTTTCTGTGGGGATACTGAAGGTGCTCACTGTGGTGAGCAGGGTGAGGGCACTGGTGGAGCTTGATGATTTTAAAGGACTTTTCCAAACTTACTGGTTTTGTGATTTTATGACTAGAAGCAGAACTGTGAATTTCACTGCTCTGCCTTCCAGAGATGAGCAGCTGTGCCTTGGGCTCCCAGATAAAATTCCAGCCATCATTTGTGATGAAAACCTCATTCCAACCCCCTGGAAGCAGAGGGGTTTGTCTATATTTAGCTGCTTACTCCAACTAATTCATTCTTTTTCCACAATAATAAAATAAAAGTAGTCTGATACACCCATGAGCCATTATAAAAGTTATGCAAATATTGCCACAGCACTATAAATATTCATTTCAGATTAAAACATTTTGATCAAATTCACACACTTTCAGATCCTATATCTGCAAATGCTTCCCTGAATCCAGATTATCAAGTGCATTTGCTGAAACAGCATATTTTGTGTAACTATTCATAGCAGACTTTCAAGTTGTCATTGCTAATATCCCTGTCAGGATTCTAACTCCAAAACTACACATCCATTTAGGAAATTGAACGTTATCACACATCACTTGCACATCACATCAACCCAGCTCAAAATGCATCAAACAGCCCCAAAAAAACCCCAAATAAACACAATTCCACCAACAATGCATGTCAGTGACCTTGTGCAAATGGTCAAGTGAGGTGAGAAAAGTTGATGACATGCTCAAGTCTTTGCTGAGTATTTTGCTGGGATTAACTAATTTTCAATTACTATGTTAGTATGTAATTATTGCATGAACATACTGCAAATGGAAAAGCAGGATGACCTTCATTAAATGAATTCTTGTAAAGAAGTTAAGTAATGCTATTAAAATAATCTAAAAAAAAANGTGCCAGGGCCTGCCCACCCTGCCAGGGAACAATTCCTGCCCAAGATCCCATCTCACCCTGCCTTCTGGCACTGGGACCCATTCTCTGTGAGCTGTCACATCCACCTGTTTAATTTTAACACATAAATTCTGAGAAAAGGAGAATGCATCACTGTGGTTTTCTGGCAAGGTAGGGGCGTCTGTTTAGATAAACCATAATAATCACAGTTGGAATTTCTCATTAGCTCCATCCAGTTGAACACCCAACACTTCTGCTATCAAATCCAAACTAATTGTATCCCAATTTACAGCAAACATCAGCTCCAATTAGCAAACATGAGGTTTTGTAATTCCCCCCACTCGGGTTGAAATGCAGGTTTGGTCAAGGTTACTTCCATTGATACAAAGCCTAATAAGATAAACCAGCTCAAGCATTATCTTTATTATCCAACAACATAAATGGCTCTGCTGCACTAAAACAACAAACATCATGAGAGACAATCAGGTGACTTCTGATTCATACTCAGATTTTAGGCCCACAGAATTAGGGAAAAGTAGACAAGCTGAGCACAAGTTCAGCTCATTAAAAGTATTACTAAGAGCTGAAACCATCCTGGTGCATCATTCTGCAATCCTGGTAAGATGTGAGCAGGAGCTCAGACTGCTACTGGAGCATCTCTGCAGTATTTAGCGAGCACTCCATCCCCCTTCATCACCATTTAGTACCTCTCCAAATAAACAGCACACAGCTAAAGAGTAAAATCTTCCTGTTCTTGGGAAGGAAGAACTCCAATCCAATAAACTGATGTTAACTTTTCCCTGCCTTGCATTAAATAAGTTTTCAGTACTAGTTTCAGGTCAGATTTTTAGCTGGAGGTAAAACACCCTGAAACTGCTGCCTGTTTAAGCAGGGCTCAGGATGAACCAGCTCCAACTGGAGGGAAGGCAGGATGGGGTTTACAGTGTCTTTAGGAAGAACACAGCTTTCTCTGTATGGCAAAAGTGCCATTGCCAGGATCTCCTCAGTACAGCTCCAGTGCCAAGGCATCATCTGCCTTTCATCCCAAACTCAGCAAGTTTTAAATGCCTTAAAATGTTCATTTTCTTTTAATTTTGACAGCCTTAAGTATCTTCTGTGCATCTGCTCTGGTAACTCTTTTGTTTTGGCCTAACTCACTTTTGAAGTCCTAAATCCCAAAAACAAAGAACAAGTTTTGGTTAATTCACGTGACTTTTGTATGTAGAGAAGGTAACACAACTAATAAAATCCAAAGCAGTCTATGAAATACAGAGCAGTAAAAAATATGGAACATAAAATATTGAGTCAGAACTCTCTCCTTTATGCATAAAGTAGAAACCAAAACTGCAGCCTGTTTTCATTAAGTGTAACTTTTGGAGAAAGAAGGACAAAAAGAACAGAACAGAAAATTGTGGTAAAGACAATATTGCCAAAAGAGTATATATTGTATATATACTATATAGTAACATATACAATGCATTAGGCTATAAATTATGTGTTTATCAAGCACTTTTCTCAAGCTACCAGCAAAGAAATGATCTGGTGCGACCTGATCCCCACCCTGTATTTGTACACCATCCCCACAGTATAAACTCAGTTTCATTGCTTACAAACCAAAAATGCTGAAAGGGAAATAACCCCACAAAGGCTCCCATGGAAAGGAATGCTCCTGACATTTGTATCTCCCATCCCTTGCACATGTTCTCCCCTTGAAGATTTCCCTTGGTGTCTCCTCTGCTCAGCAGCTCCAGCCTGCCCAACCTCCTGCACCAGCCAGAGCTCTGACCTAAGGAGCAGCCAGGCAGCTGAGTCTGAGAGGAGCAGCACCTGGCCCTGGCAGTTCCTCTGATATCAGCAATAATGAAGGGCTTCCTGCACAGCTGAGAGAGGCTTGAGAGCCACGTGTACTGCTGGGAAATTTCTTGGTGGGCAAGAAGCAAAAGGGTGCAGCAGTATCCTTGTGTAAGTGCTGTGGGCAGACCCAGACACGTATCTGGAACAGAGGTTTGAGAGCTTGCTTTACCTACTTTTTGTCCTACCTCTCCATAAACAGTCGTCTTCAGAAAAACACCACAGGCCTGGAGTAAATATGTTCTGCACCTTTCAGCTTATACAGAGGGAAATGGAAATGGTGCTTTGCACTGAGGATTGTATCATGCTGTGCATAAATGTCACATTGTTCACCAGCAATGGATTAGTGGCATTTCCAAGCTAAGTGCTAAATTTTGCTAATTTAATAATGATGTAGCTAGTGAGCCACAGCTCCTGCAGGCTCTGAACTGAAGGGCACTGCTAGTCACTGTTACATCCTCAGGTTTTTGGGTTAGCACATGGCTTTTATGTAAGAAGTCTTCATCTGTTTTGGATTACTTAGATTGGAAACTCTTCCTGGTTTGACAGAAGGACCTACCTCCCTAAAACCTCTTGAATTCTAAAACCACGTGCAAACATATTCCAAGAGAGGAGGACAGCCACCTGGGGTGCTGTAAGGAGATAAATGGCCTGGATAAAGGCCATAAAAGAAGCCGCTAAAAGAATCCACAGTGGTAGGAAAAGAACCCACATTTTTTACTCAGATGTCTCTAGATTAGCAAATTTGACATTAACCAATTAGCCTATCAATCTTCTCTGTCAGTTTTTACAAGACCTTAAATCCCTTTGCACTGACACCTCTCTGTATCGGTGATAAGTGTTTCTTTAAAATTGTGACTCTAGACATTATTTCTAGCAGAAACTTTAGAGATGTCTAAATTAGCAATGTCTCACTTTCTCTGGCTCCCTGAAAATTTGGGTCCAGCCTACATCAGAAATGCCTCATCCCCTCCTGACAGTGTAAGACAAAAACCTGAGAAGTTTTTCAGCTGGCAGAACCCGAGTCATTTCTGCCATATGAGTTTTATCCATGAGCCAATAAAAGCATTTCCTTGCCAGCACACGCTGTGCTTAAAATAAGGAGCGTTGTTGATACAGCTATCCTGACAGAACTCTATCAGCAAACACTTTCTGCTGCAGAACAGGACCCAAAACATATCTTCTTCATGAGGATTTTTCTTTTCTTTTTAAAGTTTGAACGACAAAAACACTCCAAACTTGGAGCAGATGGTTTGATGAGATTACATTTCTTTAAGAGATAACATATCCGTTTGAAGAGAATTCTGCTTCCAGCCACTGTCCTGACCTACAACTAATTACAAATAGCAATGTTAAAAAAAGGAATAATTTTAGACCTCTGACCTGTGAAGCCCACCTCTATTCCATAGCTCCATGAGTCTGTGCTAGTGGATCTTCCCTGTTCCCATCCCTCTGAACAAGCAACTACTGCTGGTACACCAAGCACAGGCTCTCCCACCAACTGCACACACATTTCTGTGCTCCATACACCTTCCAAGATATCCACATATTCTCCTACAGAGAAACAAGAGGCAGACAAAGAAATAAATTTGCAAGTGGTGTCAGCTGAGTCCAACTGACACCTTGTGGGCGTCAGCAGTTCCTCTGAAGTTCAATCTTATGTCTTACCCAAAGACAGATTTGCTGGTGCCTGAAAACTGTTACGTGAGTCATTTACTAAGAATACTATGGGAATTAATTTTCCTCTGAATTAAAAATTCAAGTTTTTTTTCATCCAGGAAATAAGTAGCTAAAATTACAACAAGTCTGTCACTTTATGATTTTTGCCTGTTTTAGCGTCTGAGAAACCATCCACAAAGGCCTAGTAAATGTCCTTTCTTTTCTGCATAAAGGAATGCAACTGTTGGATTTATGAGTGAGATAGATACCTGACAACATTATCCTAAAAGAAGCTGGAGAAAATAGTAACAGTTGAAGAATAATAAAAATAAATACTGAAATTCTACACCACAGTATCTGAAGAAAATACTTGAAATAAATGACTACTCTGTAATACTTTAATGTTCTTTCTTTTGAAAACCTCAGCGGTTCCTTGAGATATTATTACAGAGTTTTATCTGAATTTTGTCTCATTCTCTGGTGCTCTCACTCCTCCTCAAGGAACATTTTACTGCAGGAATAAAATCTTTGCATTTCCTCTATTTAAAATAAAGAAACAAGTGATCAGAACTGAAATAGTCATATTGAAACAGTTGGAAAGGAACAAATGAAATACAGGGAATATCTTGTGAATTGATAAACTTTGAAGAATTTTTACAAAATTTATTTTTAAATGGCAAGGACAAGACAATGGATTTCACTTGAGGTCCATTAATCCAACATACACCCCTTGGTTTTCCCAGGGTCAGTGAGAATTCAACAAATATGCAACATTTAATTTGAAAGAGCACAATGGATATTTTATACAGAAAAAACACTGCAAATAGAATTTGCCTTCTCTGATCCAAAAGATGGCAAATAAATCTAGAAAGGGTAATTATAAAAAACTAATGCCACTCTTTATTTTCTTTTATCAGAATTTTAAAGAAAAGTTTTGGTATTCCTTCACTCAAAGGTCCCCATTCCAGTGGTGTTTCCTCCAAGTGACTTTAGAAGGAACAACTCACCCAGGATGTTATTTGGAGTGGGGCACAGTACGGCGTGGTTTGGAGGGGACAGTGCAGGTTCAGGTAATGAAATCTTCTGCAGCTGAGCTGGGAGGGCTGTGGCAACTTAATTTTGATCATTCCTCAGGAGAAACTGGAGAAACTCCTCTGACGAGCACTTGGGCTGGTGCCACCTAAGGGCTGTGGCAACAGAAACCCAACACTCCTCACTCAGCTGCCTTGGGCAATCACTGCCTCTTCAAAAGCCCTGCTGACAGGTTCTGAGGATTTAAACTGGCTGGTTTCTTGTTTTGCACAACATTAGTACTCTCAAAATGTTGACATATGTAATTACACTTGAAATATTAGAATCACAGTTAAAAAAAAAAAAGAGAAGAAATGCAAACCCAACAACAAAAGGAGAGCAAAAGGGGTTTCCCTGTGGATCCCTGTTGTAAGTGTGCTGGAAAACCTGAACTGAGGTTGGGAATCCACTGCATGTGGCACTGTGAACCCTCAGACCTGAGCCAGCTCAGCAAAAAGAATCTCATGGAGCTGAAGGAGATCAAGAGTGTGAAAAGGGAATTCATGGTATGAGGATATTGAAAAATAAGCAATAGAGACATAGGTTAAAAGATGCAGGCACTGAAAAGGTGAAAGATGAAGCAACACTGGAGTGAAAATCTATAAATAAGAATTAATTTTATATCTGTCTTTCATCTGACAGAATGGATATGGAGCAAAGAGGATCTGTGTTCTTCTTGCCTCTGGCACTGCTCAGTCTATTTCATATTTCAGCTCTCATGATGGAGCCCATAAAGAGCTTCCTGCATGGTTAAACTTTACATGAAACAAAAATTTTAGGTACAACACCTCCATGATCTCTGCCTTTGCCTGCATTTAACCCTATTAACCACCCTCAAAAGTTCTAATGCCTTCCACACAAGGATTTTATCAAGGATATTCCCTTGATATCCAAGAATATGCAAAGTTGCTTATCATCCCCTATCCCAATGCTGTAACCTGCCCAAAATTCACTGCAAGCATTTCAGAAAAGAGAAACAATGAACGGGTATTGGTAATACCTGCATGAATCATCTTTGGAGTGAAGAGTCCTTTTCCCCACAAATCATAAGAAATTCTTGGGAAGTCTCAGAAGGAGCAGTGATGCACAGGCTGTGCTCAGTGCCACAGAGCAGAGCCAGGAGATAATTACCCTGTGAGCACAGAGCCAGTGCCATGTAAAAAAGGTGCCGAAAAATCCCAGTGTTGTCATTAACAGATGGTGGCTGCCTGTCAGCTGCAAGGGGAGCACAGCCCTGCACTGCTGATGGGCAGATGAGAACACACCTGAACACGGCAGGATATTTATAAAATCTAATCAGGCAGGGGGAAAAATACAGCCATTGCCTCACAAAGACTTGTAGCACTTATTTCAGGTGCAAGACATCTCATTTTTCCTCTCGAGCTGGCAGTGTCATATTGCTGATCTTTCCCTGATAAAAAACTAAGTTTCCAAAAACCTATTAAATAGGTTTTAATAGGTCTAAACCTATTGGATTTTTTGTATAGTCCCTGGATTGAAACAGGATCACAGAGAGAAAGAACCATTAGTGGAATATTTTGTCTATTTGCAGCAGAAATATTTCATTTGAAAGCCATCAACACCAATGTTTTTAAGAGTTTCAAAGCACCCTATAAATAATGGTACTTAAGGGGTTTCTACTTTCACTTCTGTCTTATCATGTAAGTTATCAATGAAAGTGTCTTTATGCACTATTGAATAAAAAAGGAACACCAGGAATTTCTAGACTTTGACTCAGGCAGGCAAAGAAGGACACTGAAAAGGTGCAGCTCCTAAAACACCATCACATGCAAGCAGCATACAGGTTTGAGTGTAGGAAACTCCAGATCTGCATTAGAAGATGAAAAACCCAAAGTACCATAAGAACAGAGCTTGAGAAATCAAGAACAGGTTCTGGAAGAGGAACATGTTTGCAGTGTAAAAGCCCTGGGTGATACTATTAAAAAAAAAAAAAAAGTCCCATTCCATGTTCCAAAAGAAGAAGAAACAGTCTGAAAAAACAACGCCAGTGAGTGACCCAAGCCTGTGTAAGTCATGTCCAAACTACAACATCTGAGTGAAAGATGAACCATCCCCTTGCTCTCCTGCCTGGGTGCCAAATTCTCCCTCACCCCGGGGTTAGAAAGGAGATGCAGTTGGTCTTTTAATTACCCTAATCTCGGCACTTCTCTAATTGGATTAGCTATAGCCTTTTACAAAAATAAAAGTGGTCCTGTTTAATTGTGCATAGCAACATTTACAACAAATAGCTGCTATTTCAACTGATTCATGTACATTTTATTTTAGTGGCTGCCCAAGTTCTGTAGCCATTTCAAGAGACAACTTGCTAAACTTGTAAAGCATTTTAACTTTATCTGATTTCACTTTCATCTCTCACACTGAGTTGTAAAACACATTTTTCTTATTCACAAAGAGTGCCACAGACAGAGATTTGGGCTGGAGCCTGATCTACATGACAGCTGCTGAAGCCATGGACAAGAAAAACGGTACCTGGAATTGCAGGGAGCAGGCTGGGAGTGATGGCACCTGCAGCAGCCAGGAAGGAGCTGCTGAGCTGTGTTGAGATGTATTGCCCTGACTATTGCATTTAGTTCTCATGGCAGGAGCAGGCTGAGTGCACTGCTCAGCCTTCAGCAGCTCTGATTCCCTAGAAAGCAGCAGGACAGAGCCAGTTCAGAGGTGCTGCTGAAGACTGAGATTACCCAAGCCGACCTGTTTGGTTTAATTCCCTGTGTTAATACAAACACGGGGCTGCTCCTGATTCCCCCAGGATTAATTCCCTGTGTTAATACAAACACAGAGCTGCTCCTGGTTCCCCCAGCCTCCAGCTACAGCTCCCCAGAGAAGGCATATCCTCGGCTGGGATGAACTGGTATTGTCCCTAATACATCTTCACATATTTCAGCTTTTCCCAGTTTTTCCTTGGCCTTTTGGAACAGCCATTCCCACCTGGACAGGCTGGCTCCCCGCAGGTGGCCGGGAGGAGCTCTGGGGACACTTCCATTTCTGGGCGTTTTTTCAGCTGGTGCTTAATTGCCAGCAAGATGTGCTGTTGCTTGAGCAGATTCCAGAACCTGGTGTGGTTCAAGAGAGATTTCAATTTGACAAGAATATTCTGCAAGGCTCCCAAGATCAGTTTGGTGTGCCTGCAGCTGTCTGCAATGGGTATGGAGGGGAAACAATTAAAAAAACTGTACACAATCCCTCACCCCCACCTCTGATGCTAATCTAGGAGCACTCTAAGGACGTGAATCCTCAGCACACACATTGTTTATCCCTGAGAATATGGCTGGGCAGAGAGACAACCAAGACTGACTTGCCGTTTCTATGTGTTTCTCTCTGTAAACTTTGGTAGATCTTTTCAGATTTTTAAACAGATTTTTTTAAACTTAATGGACATGGAGAAATGGTAGGAAAATAAGCAAGCCAGTAAAAAGATGGAAAGTAGGAAGAGAGGCCTTGCCAGAGGAGCTGGACAGCAGAGGGAGGTGGCATTTTCAGAGACTTCGTAGCACACACAACAGCTTCTGTGAAAAGCTGGGAAAAAAGTGACCTCTGTTAGGGCTGAGGATGTTACAGCTTAATCACCTTAATAGGCTCTTTTAGTGGTGAGCCCAGTGCAAAATAAGCCTCTCCTTTCCTGGGATTTTCTTTCTTTCAAAGGCTACGTTTGTCTTCTGCACCTCTCTGAACCAACTGAGCAACCCTCTCTCTAAGCATTAATCTTAAAACTTTCGTAATGTGAACTCAGAGGGCTCCCTCTCCTTTTCCTGTGGGCAGTTGTTGCATCCACAGTGGCAGAACTCTGTTTAAAAGCCCTTTGGCAGACTTTGGGTGCCAACAGCCTTGTCAAAGTTTACTCCAGTTTCAAGCAGAGATTGAAAGATTCACAAATGTCAGATTTGTGTCTGCTCCTCTTCTTACGTAACTTGCAAACACAAGTCCTCATGCATGTACTACACCCACAGCTCCTTTTCTTAGCTAAAATAATATAATGCACTTCGGGAGTTTTAAACTCTTCACCTCAGATGAGGGATTTAAGGATGTGTTAATAAAATTATCTGTAGGAATGTTTCCTAAAAGGATGGAAACACCTATCCATGTACTTTCTTACAAAGAACGTGGCTGTCAACATCTAAAGATGTTCTGCATTTCTGTCAGGAGCTTTGCTTTGATCAAAGGTAGATAAATCTTGTACTACCTGAATTTCTGTTCATGTTAGTGCGTAGAAGATATTTGTTTATACTGTTGGATTGTAAGATAGCTGGATAAAATAAAAATAAGTGTAAATTCCTACATTTTAGTCTGACTATCCTTCGGCAGCAAAAGAGAGAATGAAATTGTGCCACATCCAAAACTCGCCAACTGAAGATCTAAATGATAAATCTTGTGCTCTAAGATGCTCCATGAAGGGCCTGGCTATCCAAAGCAAAGGATGCATTACATCCCTCATTTAGATAATATTTTTAGCTCCTACATTTTTTTTTCTCTATGTGCTGAAATATAATAATTTTCTATTTAAAAAAATGTGCTAAGCACTTAATTTTCATAAAGCAAATGTTGGCCTTGGCAGACAACAGTCTATGATGGAGGTTTTCATTTATAGCACCTTAATTGCTTAATGGCTTTTTAGTCCCTAATTTAGTCCTGAAAATTTTCATAGGAAAGAGTCTATGTAGGAGTTTCCATTAACAAATACCTTTCCATTCATCCTCTGAATGTTCACCTTTGCTCTACAGCAACAATAGGTTTATATCAACTTTCTTCCTAAATCAGGAAACACAGCCCAGTCTCAAGGATTTCTCTTAGCCCTGCCCATCTTTCAGCATGATATTTAATCCACTTTTTAATTTTTATAGGGATAATTCTCCCCACTAAATATTCCAAGGGACTCAAAGTCTTGTGTAATTGAATTACCAGGTTTAAAGATAATCAGTTATAGGCGAAATTGCCAAGGTGGGTGTGGGGAAAGAAGGAACATTTCAGCAAGATGTGGCCCATTATGCAAATTTGTCACCACATGCCATACATAATGAATAAACCTTGTGCTCTTAACACTTTGATTATAGTCTATACAGACAATGCAAATTAAAATTCCTGCTGCTGCATAAATGAAATGAGAGGAAATTATGTAAATTCTAACACATTAGATTGATTTGGTTGAAACAAAACCTGCTCCACTTGATGTTTTAGGGGAAGAGTCACAATTAAAATGATTGAGAAAGTGCAATGTTAATGAAGTGTGTTATTGCTAATCAATTCCTCCTCCTCTGGTAACAGTCAAAACTCTGCCCCTGCCTCATCCACTGCCCATGGATCCTGTGGGCTCTGGGGCAAACACAGAGGCTGCCAGAAGCTCCTGTTTGTACCAGCTTACAGGAATTCTGTGACTGACACCCAGGAGGGGTGCATGTTCTCATACAAGGTCATGAAGCGGTTTGGGGTGGAAAGGATCCTAAAAACCACCCTGTGCCACAGGCAGGGACACCTTCTGCAAGATCAGGTTGCTCCAAACCTCATCCATCCTGGCTTGGAAAACTTTTT
>VZUA01055568.1:17983-28845 GCA_013401035.1 Horornis vulcanius
TTATATATTTGAATATAAATATATATCTTTATATAAGTACATAAATATATATTATGTATGTAATATATAAATATATATTTATATATTATATATATGTATATGTTTTTGTCTATAAATATAAATATCATTTATAATGTAACCTAAATAGCTATAAATTCATAGTTATTGCAATTTGGCATTCCTAGCTTTGCACAGAGGATAGTATTCAAGGGGTTCTGGAAAGAGGGAGACTCCTTTACTGCTGAGCTTTCAGAGTTAACCCCACATCTGAACTATGACAGGCTGGCTGACAGGATGTCACTTGATTGGATTTTTTTCAGCTAATTCACTGCCAAGCAACACGAGGTTTTGTGGTGTTTGCACAGAAATTCCAGGGCATCTTTGCAGAACATCTGGGAGCAACAGACCAGCAGATTACAGCAGCTAATGATGGAGAGGTACATCTGTATTAATCAGCATGTGCTCTGGACAAAATGTTATCTGTATTTCCCAGGCCAGGAGTGTGTATTCCTCAGCAGAGCTGTGATTGAGTGCAAGAAGTTAGAAAAAAACCTGGTTTTGGAATCCCTTCTGCTTATCAGAGAAAGCTTCAAGGATGTGGGGGTTAAAAGAGGAATGTGGCAAAAATGATCCTCTTCTGCTCTCAGTTAAAACAAAAACAACAAAAAAAAAGTTATTCTGTGTATTTTGTACCTCAGAATCAAACTCAAGAAAATGCATTTTTTAATCATCAATTTGATAGGAGGAAAGAAGTAACGTGAATCTGAATCTGAAAATTTATAAAACGTGCTTGTCTTACTTGAAAGAGACATTCCCTTTCTTTTTATACAGCCAGTTTGGGGCTTCCTAGGGGAAAAAAGGGATCCAGAACTTCCGGGTATGAATGCATTTCTCCTCTTGGAAAGCTTCCTTATCTCCTCTGAAAACACCAAACAAATAAATAGAAAAGTGAATTACATGGTTTGTACTAGACGTGATTTCTTAAGGCTTTAGAAAATCTCAGGTGAAGTTATTCATGACAATACTATAATTGCTTCTGAGAGCAGAATCAGAACAAAATTTTATTAACAATTGCTAATTAATATTGTTACTTATTTGCATTATAACTCAACACTGTCCAGAAACCGAATGAAAAGATAATTATGATCTTGGTTACTTATCTCTCATTGAGTAGGTAGTCTAATTAATTAATGTCTTGTTCTTCCAGGGTGTGCACTCAACATAATTACTTTTTAATCAGTGCTTTCACATCCATTTCACCCAGGCCTGCTGTTATGCCCGAAACTGCTACATTTTTGTTAATCTTAGGCAAGAAAGAGAAATTGCAAGAAAGAGAAAGAAAGGGAGCCACAGGAGTTTATTGCCATGAAAATAAAAAAAAAAAAAAGAGAAAAAAGTTTTGTATGTGTATGCTTAGCATATACTGCATTTACTGTTATAGAATGCCAGAATGCCAGAATCTCAGAATCCCCAAATCCCAGAACAAAAGAATATTTGGGGTTGGAAGGGGCCTCTAGAGCTCACCCAGCCCAAGCCCTTGCCCAGGCAGGGTCCCCCGGAGCCGTGACACAGGAACGTGTCCAGCTGGGGCTGGGATGTCTCCAGAGAGGGACACTCCAGGCCCTCCCTGGGCAGCTGGTCCAGGCCTCTGCCCCTCCATGGAGAGAAGTTCTTCCTCCTGCTGGCCTGGACCTTGCTGTGCTTTATTTGATGGCCATTGCTGCTCATCCTGGCACTGGCACCAGTGAACAGAGCCTGGGCCCATCCTCTGGCACCCCTTGGAGATGTTTGTATGGATTGATGGCATCCCCTCTCAGCTTTGTCTTCTATAGATGATTTCAGAACAATTTGAGTGCAATGAAAAGGAGGTATGTAGATTTTTTTTGTCATTATTATCTATAGAAGTGAAACAATGTGAATGTGAAAAATATCAGTTAAGAAAATATATAAGGAAAAGAAAGAAACAGAAAGAGAGGATAAGAGCAGATAGTGGAGAGGAAACATCTCACCACCCTTGGATGCAGAAATAAGACTTGATTTTTGCAATTTTTAATATCTGTGGTAGAAGTGATTCCCTCAGTTGTGATCCATCAAAGGTGGCAGCCCATGAGACAAAGAGTTCCATGGACACAGGTTCAGGTTTGGATAAGAATGCCCTGGCACCTACCCTGGAAGGGGAGTTTTCAACATTTGCGGATCATGAGCAGTCCTCTGGTGGAAAACCCCAGGAGTGAGTCTGGGGGTGCTTCAGTCCCTCAGTCCTGGGGGTGGTCACAGAAGTCGTTCCCATAACGCAGAGTGATCTGTGTATGAGCAGTGCCTCCCTTTCCCACAGTTCGTCACAGAAGGAATTCTTGTCTGGATGCATGAACCAGGATGTGCTGAATAAACCTCACCTCCACCAGGAACCAGTACTTTCCTGTCACAAATTCTCCCCTTCTGTGCTTTTCTCAAGTTGGCACTCTGGTGGCTTTTCTGATGGCTTTCCTCCTGTGGCTTTGGCAGGAAACTCTGTTCTTTATGTCCTTCCAAATAGCAGGATCACCTCCTTCAACCTGCTGGCTACAATTCCTGATGCATCCCTGGATCCCATTAGATCTCACACTGTAGAAAACACAACAGCTCAACTGGTGTTTAGGTATTAAAGAGGTGAATAGCTTTAATTTTATCGTGAGCTTGGATGAAAAGGAGCTTCGTGCTGTGACAGCAACATCACCTGAAGATCTTAGGTCTTCAGCTCTTGTTTGACAAGGCTTGGATGTCTGATAAAAATCTTGACACTCCTGCAAGGAAAAAATAAACAAAAAGGAAGTGCCTGTTTGATAACACAATAATAGCTACTGAGCCATGAGGGCTGGGGATGACAGATGATGGCAGAGCTGAACCTGCAGATGGAAGCACAAGGTGGTGGTGTGAAGTGAATTGTTTGTACTCACAACTTACATGCCCCTCTCCAAGTGCTGAATGGTGAAAACTGAGTACAATGGTTCTGTCACTTTAGTGATGTGCAGCCTCGAGTTCAAGCCACCACAGATTTTCCTCAGGCAAGCAACTTAGTAACAACCTTTTAAGTACTCTATTGTAAAGAAAATCGGTGTAGTTGATGATGAAAGTCATGTAAATCAAGATCTTTTCTTGCAGGTTGTTTGGGCAGAGCCTTCCTCAGAATATTTATTCATTGATCTGTTTGGTTTTTTTTATTTTCCTGTAAAATATTTTCCTGCAACAGATGTAGATTCAATTCACTATGCTAATTGGGAAATCTCCTATAGGAGGAAAATTCTGCTTCCAACACCTTTTGACCCAGATGATGACCCAGCTTTTTAAGGGTATTTAATTCCTCCAAAGAACTTGAGGCATCAAATGATGGAAACTATTCATAACTAAATCAAATACACCTGTAAGTATAAAAAATTACAACCCTTTGGACTCTTTTAGCCATTTTTAGTGTTGTGTGGCCTTTTCATCTTATTTTTGAACAGCATTTTGCTGAAGGGACTTCATGGGCTGAGAATAAAAGGTTATGGCTTTTGGTTCAAATAAAGGTTTTTCAAAATCCTAAACAACAGAAAATATCTGCACAATTTCACAGTCCCATTTAAAAAAAAGTGAAATTGTGTTAAATTGTATCAGTGTGAATGAGGGCTTTGGTGTGTTTTTCAGTTTTTTGGTTTTTTTTTTTCCTTTGGTTGGTTGGGTTTTCAGTTTGTTTGGGGTTTTTGTTTGGCTTTTTGTTTGTTTGTTTGAAGTTTTTGGGGTTTTTTTCTAATAATGGAATTAAATTAGAGTTATTGCAAAAATATCTGCTGGAAACACAAGTTTGATCTGAATTTGACCTCAAATTCCTGTGATTTGGGAAACCAAAATGTACTGGGCATTTTTTAGAAGAACCATGTGTAGTTTTTTACAGATATGAAAAGTGTTAAAATATGCAGAATGATGTATCAAGTAGTAATTCTAGAGATCGCATGAATGCAACAGCAAAAAAAAAAAGAATTAATGCCCTGAAAATATTTTTTGATCTAGTAAGAAATCTACCTTTTACATATTGAATGTACTTACTGATAAAGGCCTAGCCTTTGCTAACATGTAAACATAAATAGAAGCAAAATGAAATTAGAAGTTTTAGAAGAAAAAAATGCAAGAGTGAAATATTTTTAGAGCTCTGTCCAGGTTGATAGAACTGCAGGGCAATAATCCATCCTGCTGTGGTCACAGTTTAAGGTGTTGATCTTGTTGATCTCTCAAAGACAGCTCACTTATCATGGAGCATGAACTCTGGGAGGAAGGAAAGGATCATCTGTGATTTTGTTGTGTCAGGCAGGAAATGCCTTTTCTTGGTCAAATCAATATCAAGGGCAGTAGTTACTCCAAGGGGTTTCTAAAACCAAATCACCTCCCTCGAGGTCATGGAGACATCATGAATAATTCAGGATTCTGGCTTAGGAGCAAAAATTCCTGCTGCTCTTGAGGGCTTTAATGGCAGGAGACCTCAGGGACCGAAGAGATATTGGAAGGGAGATTTGGCCAAAAATTTGTATAAATATAAGCAGTAACACTGTTCATTATGCGTGTCCCTGGTGTGGGGTTAGGCAGCACAGGTGGAATCACCTCAGACATAAAGTTTTCAAGGGAGGTTTTCTTTGCATTAGAAATTCTTAGGATGAATTCTCTGCATTGACAGATCAAGGGGTTTGATGTTTTTATGCAGAATAATTCCTTTCTTCCTTGCATATGCTCAAGAAGGTTTTACTGTCCACGCAAGTGAAGGGCAGAGAGAACAAGGCCCAGGTGAAACCAGCTGGGGGAAATGAGATGCATAGTAGATAACATGCATAATTCCCCACACATATATGCTGGTGACAGGGAGTCTCAGGTGTGAAAACACTCAACAACACCCCATCTGTTCTGAATGAAGTCCTTTCCTGCCAGGAAGAGAGCAGGAAAGTAAATAGGCCTTTAGCTTTCCACCCAGCTCTACAGCCTCACTTTTGTCCTACAATATCTTCTTTGCATTTGTTGGAAATAGGCAAATGCTTGATTTGGAGCAGGAGAAAATTACAATGAAAAAGACTCAGAGCAGCACAGGATCCTAATTCTCTCTGAGATAGTGTCCTTTACATTCAATTCTTGTAATTTCCAACTCCCCTGCCATGGCAGGGACACCTCCCACTACCCCAGGCTGCTTCAAGCCCTAATGTCCAACCTGGCTTTGGACACTGCCGGGGATCCAGGGGCAGCCACAGCTTCTCTGGGCACCCTGTGCCAGGGCCTCCCCACCCTCACAGGGAGGAATTTAAACAGAATATATTGATTTTCTTAAAAAAAAAAACCAAAAACAAACCCACAAAAAAACACTCATAAAATATGACAATATTGTGTTGGACCTTTTGCCTAATAAGATTAGATTCTAACTGCAAGTTTTCGGTAACTGTTCTGTGCTCTGTAATGGATTTATAATGTATATAATCTACTTTGGGGCACTTAAGTATAGTTTTAATCTGTTTTTCCTCTTTTGGACAAAGATTTGACTACAAACCTTTGCTGGAGGGAGTATTGATGAGGCTTGGAGCAACCTGGTCTTGGGGAAGGTGTCCCTGGCCATGGGAGGAGGGCTGGGACTAGATGAACTCTGAGGTCCCAAAAAAACTAAGCCATAGTTGAAGACATTTTATGAGGGTTTTTTTTTTTTTTTATTTCCAAGATTAATTGAACATCAGTGGATCCCTATAGTTTAGTTTAGTAACTAATTCAGAGTTGAGAATCTGAAGTTTCAATGTATTTTTTTATTGGGAATTTAGCTTCTATTTTAGGATCAGGTCCATGATCACAGCTAAATTTCTAGTGATAGCAGTCATAATCTGCAGCCTAAACATTGCCCTGCTTTCAGTAAATTTGCTTCTTTCAGGTCTTTGAATTAGGTGGGAAATTTAAAATGAAAATAAGATATGTGGGAAATCCAGCATTTCAAACGTACACCTATTCCTAATTAGTGTTTTTATCTCTCTGCCAAATGTCAGGCTAGAAGAATAGGGAAGAAAATGCATAGTAAGAGCCATGAGAGACATTAGTTTGCTATTTTAAAATGCATTAATAAGATTCTGTCTGCTTCTACCTTTTCAAACACACTCCAAGATCTTATTTCATCTTCTCTTAAAGATGTGTTTCCACAATTCAGCTTTGCAGTTTTCTCAAAGGTATTTCAGGGGTTTTGTGAGACAGCAATGGGATATCATTTCATATTTGTGTTTTTATGAAAAGAAGCACTAACAGGTGATAAATTATTTATAAACACCCATGGGAAAACGACCCATATTCAGAATTAAAAGTGTCATAAGCTAAATTTGGAGAATCAGAGGCAAACATCTTTTGAGTAACTGAGATACAATTGTATTACAATTTTGAGCTCGGCTGGAATTCTATCATATCTGGGAAAAAGCTCATCCTCTGCAACCCAGATTTTAAACATAAACATTCATTTCTCTCCTATTTGTCTCATGCACACGAATAAATCAGGAGTCCTAGGAAACAAAACTGTTTCACCAAGTAAGAGAAGGCTGTCTGCCAGGCTGGATGAAAAAGGACAAGTGAATTTCATTTTAGTGTCTGAGGTCCTGCTGAAAAACAGGAATCATGAACTGTGGGAAATAAACACCATTATCGAATGTATTCCTTGTCCCTGACTGTGCAAGCTTTCTTTTGGACTTAAGCACATTTCTACCAGATTTTACTTTACCTGAAAATCACTCATGATCATCTATGAAACTGCAATCTCCAGAGCTCATTGTAGGTGTGAATATATAGAAATAAAACAGTGCGATTATATTTTCTGACAGGAAAAAAAAGTACGAAACTGTTGATGCTTATGACATAACCAATCTCAATGAATTTGAATGTAAACACCTAAAGTGTCCTTTTAAACTTTGTGAAGATATCCTGAAACAAATTTAAATGTCAGTTAGTTTGAATCAGATTGTTATGGAGTTTTTCTGCTTGATTGTTTTTTATTTGTTTGTACTTTTACAGAAACATGTAAATGCTATTTTTCTAGGGAAAATAAAATAAAATAAAATNACTGTCTCTTTTCTAGTGGGAAATCCCTGCATATGTGGCTGCCACTGATTTGGGGCAACTTTTAGAGCCAGGTCAGTTCCAGAGGGTCCATAATTTTGCTCCCAGGAGATGTATGCCAGCAGCTAGCACAGCCATGAAACTACAGACCAAGATGGAAGAGGAGAGAGGAGAGGAGAGGAGAGGAGAGGAGAGGAGAGATCATAACAGTGAGTCGACTACAATCTGGCTGAGCTAAAAATATTTTGGGGTCATCTTAAATCTCCCACAGCCTCTTCCTACTTTGCTTATCTTCTCTAAATCATAATAATTACTGAAACTATCTTTTTTTGTTGTTCTTCTGTTTGTGCCCAGTTTCTGCTTATTACATTAACTATAAAATTCACAGGTTTTATTCACATCCATGCATTTAATCTTATTCACATTGCAGCCCTGCAATAACCAGGAATGCACCTTCATTAACCTTCCACAGAATTCAAGCCCCCAAATCATTTATGCAACACAATCCGTTTATCTTCTATGCAAATATCAGTTATCTTTGACTTAAATGTTCCCAGCCTTTACTTTTTTTTGGTGCATTGAATGAAAATCTACATTGCTTATAAGTGGTTTTGTAGGCATGCATACCAAATCTTTTTTTAAAAACTTAGAGTGAAATTTTTCATGACTTGAACAGTCAACTGTTAATCACAAAGCCAAGATCTGCTGCAAAATAGGAAAAAGGGTGCTATTATGTACTGCCTGAGGTTGTATTCATAAAATATATCCATATATAAGTACATATAAAAATGAATACAAAGAATTCAATACTTACTTATGGGCTCCCAAATATATGTAAATACCAAATAATACATATAAACAAATTAACTTCTAGACCATTTAAACCAGACTTTCTCTGAGGTTAATGGCAATTAAAATAAAGGATTAAAACAGCAACACTAGATAATGTATTGCAAATCTCTATTAGCTCTTTTACTTACAATTAGAGAAATATTTACCAGAACAAATACTGCCCTCAGTTGGTTCACATCCTTGTGTCCTGCCCGAGATGATCACTGTGGTGATATAAAATGACAGAGCTAAAAAATATAAGTTTTTAATGGTTCTGCACAAATTAACAAACACACTCACTTTGGGTGAGTTTTGTGGGAGGTAGCAGTACTTATGTACAGCCCATTCAAAATTTGAGTACTACCTCTCCTCCAGTATTGTGCACCCTCTTTCAGGCTGCTTAGGGGTGAGGAGGTGTCACCACTGAAACAAACCCTTTGCAAGCATAATTAACCTCACAAATAAATCTATACTAATATCTGCCAGTTAACAGATCTTAATAACAGTGGAGATCTCAATGAAGTGCATTTTTGTAAAAGTTTAAAATGGGCTTTTTTTTCCAAGAATCAGGTTGTAAGTATTGGAAAAGAAGAAAGATTGAGAAATCAGTGGCCACTTCTTCTAGGCTTAGAACTGAAAAGCCTGGAATTGTCCACAGAAGGACCATTACACTAAGCTGAAATGGAGTAATTCTGAAATTTTAGGCCTGGTATTTTTTTATTAATGTTCAGTGATCTGTGAAAAGTGCAGCAATTCATTTTGCAGCTGGAAGATCAGCAGTTTCCCCATAGTCTGAGGCATTACACTCATCCTCCCCTATATCCCAGCAGAGAGGAATATCCAAACCCATACAAAAGGGAAAGGAAACTTGGTCTTTTTAGAAGTGGAGTGGCATTTTTTACCTAGAAGATTAAAAACTTTCTGTCATTTAGTTCTTAAAAAGGTCAGTGTATTTACTCAGATATTTTAACAGGGAACTGGATTAGTCAAGGTGTAATAGGAACATCTGAATCTCAAGACAAGGAATAGAATAGACTAAGAACAACTACCTGAAGGAAACCTAAACCAAAACAAAACCCAAAAAAACCCAAAATGAAAAAAAAACCCANCAAAAAACAACCAATAAAATCCAAACACTAAGAAAAGACAATAGATGGAGAAAATACATAAATATGGGCTGATACCAAATCAGCACAAGAGCTTTGTAATACGTCTTTTCCTTTTAGAGAGTTTAACTCTTTCAAATGTGACAAACATAAATTGCTGTAAGGCAATTTCATCAGAATGCCATTGGGTAGCAAGAATTTCCTGTATTTATCTAATAGATTAGCAGAAATAATACAGATAAAGGGACTGTTACATATGCACATTGCCCTTTTCCTTGAACTCATATTAACATAGAAAATTTTTCTTTTCACCTAATATAAAGAAAGATATTATGTTATTAATATACTTTTTTCACTTAAATAATATTTCTGATATCCTCTCCTGCCAAAAAAAAATATATTCCAAAGGAAGACTAGAAAACAGAATTAAAATGTACTTAACAGATTGGGAATTTAAATTACTATATGTAGGACACATATGTGAAGCAGACTCAGTGTGTTTCTTCAGACCCCTTAGTTATTG
This sequence comes from Horornis vulcanius, assembly GCA_013401035.1. NCBI lineage: Eukaryota > Metazoa > Chordata > Aves > Passeriformes > Scotocercidae > Horornis > Horornis vulcanius. The sequence goes on from VZUA01055568.1 coordinate 27,515, forward strand.
AGTATCAATAGCAAAGGGATATCTTTAGAAACATCCTTCAGAAAAAGTGTTTCTGGTAAGATAGAAATTATTATAAAACTCAAGCCAACTTTCTCATAACAAATTCAAAATCAGTGTAGAATCCTTGGATTGTTTATCCACTCTCTTCAGAACAAAAAATGCAGATTATTTTCTTTGTAAACAGAGAGAAAATAGGAGGAAGCATATGGTGAAATGGCAGCAGCAATCTGGTGGAGGGAAGGATGGATGGATGTTGAAAGGGGCAGATGCCCAATCCTGTAAAACTGATTTTCCCTCTCCTTGTTCCTCAGTAGTTGTCCTAAGTTGCCACACTAAATGCACACTTCATCATTTTTAACAAAATATGATACCTAAGTGAACATGTGATCACCCTGCCTCTACACTTAATTTCAAGAGTTTATCTTCTTGGACATTGGGTGAATTTTGCTGCAGCTTGCCGAGGTGTAACTAACAAAACCATGCTCCTATAAAGCTGAATGCTTGCATCAGAATGGAGATTGCTGCTCACACTGCTGTCACATCTTGCAGCAGATGTGACAAAAGCTGCTGCCAGGTGCTGAATGAGCAGTGTGAGAAAGGCACTGTCTGTGTCTGCACTGATTCTGTGCAAGGAACCCTCCCAAATTTCATTTCCTCAGCCTGAGGATTTTCACACTTGCCTCTCAAAAGCGACAGGAAATGAAGTAAACCTACAAACTTGTAACTGCTCAGACGTAAGACACTGTCCCAAATAGAAGTCTGTCAAAATGCAGAGTGATGCTGCAAACCAGACCTTTCAACAGAGGCAGTTTCATCCCCAAAACTCCACACTGGTGCTCATAGACAACCTCGTAACTGTTCCCAGCATGTCAATGAGCAAAAGGCTTTCATAATTTTCTTTTGGCAGCAAAAATTAGTGAGGAATTAAGTTCATAAAACTTGACTTAATTGTGGATAAAACCTTGGAATGAGATTTTGTTACATTTCAGAAGCCAATTAAAGTGTTAACAGATTAGTCAACATCTATCCATCCAATTTGCATCATCAGCATGCAGCCAGCAGTGGAAATGCTAAATAGAAATAAACAAATGGCTGTAATTTATAGTGGTGGAAAGTTGTGATCTCCTATCCTCAGCTTTGTGGTCTGCCAGGATGTCCTTTACAAACTACCATACGTAGGAAAGTTAGTCAAATGTTTCTGTAGACATTATGTCCAGCAAAGTCTGGGATGTTATCATGCTAAACAAAAACCTTCTCATTTGTGGCCCATATTTACCACCTAATTCTGCAAAAATCTTTGCATAGACACCCAGTTGCCTCTGCTCCTTCTT